>PVIH01020488.1:0-32261 GCA_004025045.1 Sigmodon hispidus | reverse complement strand
AAAGCTTGGCCTTCACAGGATATTCTTTGGAATCCATCTGGAGAGCTAGATTTGATGGCATGCATACGTGATCCCAACACTCCTAAAGCAAGACGAGAGACAAGAGAATCAGTCCATTGGGAGCATGCAAAAGGCCACAGAAGAAGAGAGACCCTACCTCAATGAAGTAGAAGGGAAGAACTGGAAGAACTGGCTGAAAAGCATAAGTGCCATGGTACACACACACACACACACTCACACACACCAAATACAATTAAAGAAATTTCACGATTGTACAGGGCTGTTTAGGCAATGTTTAGGCAATCCTGGATTGAAAAGTTTGTTCAGCTACTCTGGAATGCAGTATGGTGGTTTCTCAGAAACTCAGAATCAATCACCCCAAGGACCCAGCAATACCACTCATCTATGTTCATAGCAGCATTATTTCTAATAGCAAGGACATGGAAACAACCTAGATGTCCCTCAACTGAAGAATGGATTAACAAACTGTGGTACATCTACACAATGGAATACTACTCAGCAATAAGAAAAAATGATATCCTAAAATTTGTAGGCAAATGGATGGGTTTGGAGAATATCATCCTGAGCAACGTATCACAAACTCAGAAAGATAAGCAGGGGATGTACTCACTCATTAGTGGACTCTAAGCAAACAAACAAACAAGAAAAAAGAAAAGCATGCCCAAGCTGCCAACCAAAACCACTGAACAGCTTGGGATAAGAAACATTTTGGACTGACTCCTTGGATCCCACTCCCCCTAGAGGAACATCTGCCTCAGTCTAGAGGTTTTGGTGAGAAAACTGTATCTGCCAGGAATGGAGACTGAACTAAGCAATATTGGGACAGTGGGACCAGGGGACTGCCTGCCACCTGCCGAGAGAGGGGATGAGGAGCTGTGGTGAAGAGAGAATGACCTGATGTGGTGGGAGGGGAAGGGATCTAGAATAAGGATATACAAGGATAGAAAGTGTGACTTCTTTGTTCATAATAATAATAATAAAAATAGAAAACCGAGATTATACTCTTGGAGCGTATGCCAGAGAGAAAGGAAAGTTGCAAAGTAATAAACCAAGCATTTAACTCAAGTAAGAAAATCAAAAGCAAGACAGCAGGACATCTGTTTTTGAGTCTAAGCACCTGTTGTATTGATCACCTGGGAGCGGTTGGGTGGTGATGCTGAGAAAGGCAAGAAGATTTTTGTTCAGAAGTGTGCCCAGTACCACACTGTGGAAAAGGGAAGCAAGCTTAAGACTGGACCAAATCTCCATGGTCTGTTTGGGAGGAAAACAGGTCAGGCAGCTGGATCTGTGTACATGATGCCAACAAGAACAAAAGCATCACCTGGGGAGAGGATACCCTGATGGAGTATTTGGAGCATCCCAAAAAGTACATCCCTGGAACCAAAATGATCTTCGCTGGAATTAAAAAGAAGGGAGAAAGGGCTGACCTAATAACTTATCTTAAAAAGGCTACTAATGAATAGTTTCACTGCCTTATTTATTACAAATGTCTCCTGGCTTTTAACCTGTGCCATAATTTAACTCATACACCAAAATTCAGATCATGAATGGCTAACAATGTTTTTGTTGGATGGTCCTGATTTAAGTAAAACTGACTTGTAGAAAGAAAAAAAGAGAAAAAAATTTAAACCCAGAATTGCCTAAACAGCCCTGTACAATAGTGAAATTTGTGGGGGCATCACTATCCCTGACTTCAAGATGTTCTGTAGAGCTAGTAACAGCTTGGACTTGGCATAAAACCAGACATGTGGATTGATGGAATTGAATTAAAGACACTGACATTAGTGTGCACAATTATGAACAACTGGTTTTTGACAAGGAAGTAAAAGACATACAACAGTAAAAAGACAACATCTTCAACAAATGGTGCTGGCATAACTGGAGGTGGCATGTAGAAGAATGCAAATAGACTGACATCTATCACCCTGCACACAAGTCAAGTCCAAGTGGGTTAATGACCTCAACATATACCCAGCTACACTGAATGTGACAGAATAGAAAGTGGTAAGTAACCTTGAACAAATTGGTACAGGGGTCACTCCCTAAATATAACACCAGGATCACAGATAATGAGAGCAACATAAGACACACTCAATAAGAAAATGGCAGTCTATAGAATGACAGACTTCACCAACCTAACTTCCAACAGAACACTGATCTCTAAAGAACATAAGGAACCAAGAAACTAGACAGTAAAATACAAATAATCCAATTTTTAATAAATGGAGGACAGATCTAATCAGAGAATTCTCAACAGAAGAAACTCAAATGGCTGAAAGACAAAGACTTGCTCAACATCCTTAGCCATAACAAAATCCAAATCAAAGCAACACTGAGATACTATCTTACACTTGTCATAATGGCTAAGATAAAAAACACAGATGACAGCCTATGCTGAAGGAGAAAACTCCTTCATACCTGGTGGGACTACAAACTTTGCAGCCACTCTGAATAATCACTATGGGGTCTTCTCAGTAAACTGGTAATCAGTTTTCACATGATACAGCAATAGCACTCTCAGGCATATACACAAAGAACAAACATTCATACTACAGGAAGTTTTGCTCTGGAGGATGTTAGGGGAGGACTGGGAAGAAGGGAAGAAGACGAAACAGATGGCTATGTTAGTATTTTTAATAAAAAAGAAAAATCAATAAATATGCACTAAATGGTTTAACTTCTATGTGAAAGAATGCTACCCAAGGGATTCAAGGTTTATACAAAGGACAAAACCCAGGAAATTTAGGCTAAACAAACACCAATCCCCTATGGACAGGTTGAAGTATGACTATCACAAATAACCCAGAGTGCCCTAGATCCAGACACAATGTTGACTCCCATGTTTCTCCTAGGTCCACTGAACTTTCCAGCACTTTGGCTGTGACTAGCTCTTAACTCATGCATGTCTTTCCAATTAGTCCCTTGGGCAGCAAGTCTGACTTCTCACATCTTCTCTGCTGCCTCACTTCTGTAGTATGCATTTGGGGCTCCTATGGCTTCCATACTGTCAGGCTTTAACAGGTGCAGAAATAATCTTTATAGAGTTGTGTAGTCTTGCTTCCACCCAGGGCCATGGTGATACTCAGGCCCAGGCTGCTGCTAAGGGCCATGTCTGGGTTTGTGGTCCTACTGTGTTGATGTCCAAATGAAGTACTTTGTAATACCCTATAAAGACTGTTATTATCTCCTGTGATCTTCATAGAAACTATTGGAAGCCCTGTAGGACCACACAAGTGGACTAGATAAGGATACTGCAGACATCAGGGGCAAATCTAAGATCTAGAGATAGTCTTCTTTCAAAGTTGACTTTGTAAAGCTTAATGCATTTACTCTGAGGGGAGAAAAAGGAATACTTTGAAATTGAAAGCACATACACCATTTATACCCAGACTTAAAAGCTCAAGAGCTGGAATGCACTTCTAGGTCAGAGAGTATTCCCAGTAACTGGTTCAGATTGTCTGTCAGTAGAGACAGTAATACTACAAGAGGGTATAGCAACTTCCAAGATTTTTGGCCTATAAGTGTCAAGCTTCCTTTCTATAATCAATCAATATCATCAGAGTGGGTTGCTTTTATGTCCCTTGACTTGATGGAGTCAGTGAGATGACCTGCTATGTGGAGGAACATTTATCTAGGGCTCCTGGCTCCTGTTACCTGGATAACAACACTATTTTTTTCTCATTAAGAGAGATGTGTACCTCCTCTTACCTATTTATATAGTCCCCAAATTAAGGCAATTACAGATAAGTGTTCATATTCTGACATTCTAAAGTGTGCTTGTAACGTATCAGAATATGTAAGATATCCAGAATGTGATTAAAGCCTAGACATCTTTCACATTCCTCTGGCTTTTTCATTGACAGACATTGGTGAGACTAAGCTTTTGCATCTTAGAGAAGTTATGAAAGCCAGAGGCAATGATCTCTGTGGATTGAGTCCTATACTGGCTATCTCATTAACTCAACATATGTTTGCAGAAGAATGAGCTCTTTGGGACTCACCAGTATTTAATACATCTCAAAGGTTCCTAAAACACAAAAGACAACGTTGACAGGACATAGTAAATCTCATAGCCTTAGCCCAGAGGAGGGTGTAACTCTCAGATCCTGAACAGAAAAGTCATACCAGAGCTATCATACCTGGCAGCAGTCATGAAACTTGTGCCCCAACTATGTCACACTAATACACACAGAGGGCCAGAGAGCCTGCATGCTCCCACTTGTGTAAGACAAGTCTAAAACTCAGAGCAAGCAATTGGGATGTTGCTGTTGGGCCCCTGGGAAGCTAGAATGTTTGGCAAAAGCAAGGAGGGAATGTAGAAGCATCTTGTTCATTGACAAGATGAAGAAACAACAATTACATTGGCTGGTTTGGTGTATATCAGCTTCCAGCAAGTTCACGGCTCCCAGTCATTCAGAGCAGTTGCAGTCAGCAACTGATGCTTGTATGTGTCTGTCAGCCAAGTAGAAACCTGATGTTGGATGTCTTTCTGTATGCTGTGAATGTGCTTTATGACCATTTGTTAAAAAGGAAGCTGTTTTGGCCTATGGCAAGGCATCTCAGAGGAAGGCAGGAAATTCAAGCACAGGTAAAGTCTAAGAAGGGCTGAGTCAATGACCCTGCAGTCTGCTGCCCAGAAAGCAAGATGTAATGGAACACAGGTCAAAAGCCCTGGAGCCTTGTGGCAATACAACAGATTAATAGAGTTTGGTTGAGATAAGGTATAAGAGCTAGCTGGTAATGAGCCTGAGCCATAGACCAAACAGTTGGTAATTACTATGAGTCTCTGAATAATTATTTTGTCAGCAACTGTGGGATCATGGTTGGGAGAGATTGGTTTGGACCTTGGACCCAGATGAGTCAGAAACTTCTGTCTACAGAAAAATCTGATGAGACAGATATAAACTAGCAACAGAAGTTAAAATTTATTAACTTATTAGACACATAATCTCAGTAATTGAGGGTGGAGAGGAGTCCCAAGACTAGGAGAGAGGTAAATACCATCTTTGGGAATAGACAGGTAGGGAAAACTTAGGCTGTGCTTACCTGGAGTCCCTTTGACCTGTGAGAAGTATATCCAGTTTTTATCATTTGTTCCCTTGTGTTTTCTTGAAGCTTATATGAATTTTCATTTTATAAAAAAGTTTTAGATACATCAGTATTCTTAATTTGTATAGAAATCCATACAATGGAAAAAGCAATTAACAGACATCTGTAAAACAGCAGGAATAGACTCATACTTTTCAGTGCTAGCAGAAGCTACAAAGGATTCACATTTTCTTATATCCAGAGTGCCAGGTGTAGCTTAGACAGAGATGTCTTTGGCTTAGTTAAAAGTACCTGTAAGTGTATATTTAGAAGTCAACCAAAAGAAATCCAAATATTGAACTTATGATCAAAACAGTAAGCAATCGTAGCTCTATGAGCTTGTTGGAATTCTACTAATGTTAAATACTGAGCTTTTGAAATTTTAATTTGAGATGGAGATAAACTATGACTGCCACAGTCCTACTAGCTACTGCTGAGGAAATTTGCATGGCTACCCACCTCCAACTGAGCAAATGGATAAGGACTGGGGACCCAGAAGGACAGACTCAGACACCGCCCAGAGGTGAGGAGGGGTCAGCAGGCCAGAGCACCTGTATAAGTGTCAGGGAGAGTTAAGCTTCCAGCAGTTCTGGTTTCAGTTCCGGGACTGAGTGCTGTCTGCAGAGTGTGTACCCACATACTCTGTAGCAGATGGAGATAATCTCCGACTGCCACAGTACCCCCAGCTGCTGCTGAAGGAATTTGCACAGCCACCACCCCACCTCCAACTGGTCAAATAGAGAAAGATTGAAGACTGGAAATTCAGGCCCCTGCCCAGAGCAGAGGTAGAGATTGAGCAGATCTTTTCCTCAGAGGTCACAGGAGGCACACAAGCCAAAGTGCCACAACTGGCCAGGAGCCACCTAATCATGAACCACTGAAGCCATGGTCAGATGCCAGTGCATAAATTTACATAATAATATAAAGAACAACAAGGTAACTCTAGAAGAAAGTGGCGATCTTACAAATACAAGACCTGAACTGAGCAATGAAAAGGAAACAGAAGGAAGCAACACAAAAAATTCCTTTATAATGATCATTGAAGCTCTCAAAGAAAAATAGCCTTAAAAAATAGAAGAAAATACAAGCAAAAAATTGGAAGAGATGAACAAATCTGTGAAAGAAACATGCCAGGAACTAAAAGCTGAAATAGAAGCAATAAAAAAGGCACAAAATGAGGCAAAGATGGAAATAGAAAATCTGAAGAAAAAAGTTGAAACCACAGATACAAGCATAACAAACAGAGTTTGAGAGATGGAAGATAGAATCTCTGAAGTGGAAGACTCAGTAGCTAAATAGATATATCAGTCAAAGAAAATAGTAAAACTAAAAAAGCCATAACTCAAAATGTTCAGGAAATCTGGGACACCATGAAGAGACCTAATTTGAGTATAATAGGAATAGAAGAAGGAGAAGAATACCAGCTCAAAGGCACAGATAATGTTTTCAATAAAATCATAGAAGAAAACTTCCCTAACCTGAAGAAGGAAATGCCTATAAAGATACAAGAAACTTACAGAACACCAAATAGATATGACCTCCCAAGAAAGTCAGCACACCACATTATAATCAAGCCACAAAACATACAGAACAAAGAAAAATATTTTAAGAGCTGCAAAAGAAAAGGGCCAACACACATATAAAAGCAGACCCATCAGAATAACACCTGACTATTCATTGGAAAGGATGAAAGCTAGAAGGGCTTGGTCAGAAGTTATACAGATGCTAAAAGAGCATGGCTGCCAAACTAGAATACTATACCCTGCAAAACTGTCAATCACCATAGATGGAGTAAACAAGATATTTCAGGACAAAGTCAGACTGAAAGAATATCTAACTACCAATCCACAGAGTATTAAAAGGAAAACTCCAACCTAAGGATCCCGGATACACCCATGGAACCAGAAATGGTCAATAATTCTACAGAAGAAAACTTCAGAGAAATGAAATACAAACAAGCTTCTATCAAAAATGACAGGAAATATCAATAAATGGTCACTTCAATATCAATGGTCTCAACTCTCCTATAAAACATCACAAACTAACAAGATTGATACAACAATGGAAGCCATCCTTCTATTGCCTACAAGAAACACAACTCAACTGCAAAGACAGACACAGGCTTAAGTAAAGTGTTGGGAAAAGGTTTTCCAGTCAAATGGTCCTAAGAAACAAGAGGGGGTTGCAATCCTAATATCTAACAAAGTAGACTTTAAGCTAAAAGCAATTAAAAGGGACCAAGATGGTCACTACTTATTCATCACAGGAAAAATTGGTCAAGAGGAGATTTCAAACCTGAATATTTATGCACCTAATACAAGGGCACCTATTTATATAAAAGAAACGCTGCTAAAGCTTGAATCCCACATCAATTCTTACAACCTAATAGTGGGAGACTTCAAAACCCCACTTTCTACCTTATATAGGTCCACCAGACAGAGACTCAACAGAGAAATAATGAGTCTAAAAGAGATTATGATGCAAATGGATTTAATAGATATCTACAAAAGCTTCCACCCAAATGCAAAGGAATATACATATTTTCAAGCTCCTCATGGAACTTTCTCCAAAATTGACTACATAATTGTCATAAAGTAAATATCAATAGATACAAAAAAAATCGAAATAATCCCTTGTAACACATCAGACCACCAGGGCCTATAGTTAGAGTTCAACAACATCAAAAATCAAAGAAAGCCTAAGAAACTCATAGAAACTAAACATCACTCAACTGAACCATCTCTGAGTCAAGGAAGAAATTAAGAAAGAAATCAACGTCTTCTTAGAATGTAATGAAAATGAATCTATAACGTATCCAAACTTGTGGGACAAAATGAAAACAGTCATAACAGAAAAATTCATAGCACTAGGTGCCTACATGTAAAACCTAGAGAAATCAAACACTAGAGTTCTACCAACTCAGCTGAAAGCCTTAGAACAATTAGAAGCAAACTCACATTGAAGGAGTAGACAGCAGGAAATACTCAAACTTAGTGCTGAAATCATTACAATTAAAACAAAAAGAACAATACAAAGAATCAACGAATCTAAGAGTAAGTTCTTTGAAAAAGTTAGCAAGATAGTTAAGCCCTTAGGCAAACTAATCAAAAAAAGTGAGATGGTGTTCAAATAATCAAAATCAGAAATGAAAAGGGGGACATAACAACAGACCTTCAGGAAATACTGAGAATTATCAGATCATATTTTGAAAATATGTATTCCACAAAAACCCAGAAACCTATAGGAAATGGACAGGTTTCTGGACAGGTACCACCTACCAAAATTTAATGAAGATCAGATTAATTACCTATACAGGCCTACAACCCTTAAAGAAATTGAAGTTGTCATTAAAAACCTCCCCAAAAATAAAAACCCTGGTAAAGATGGTTTTAGTGCAGAATTCTACCAGACATTCAAAAAAGAATTATTACCATTACTCCTCAAACTATTTCACACAGTACAAACTGAAGAAATATTTCCAAATTCCTTTTTGAGGCCACAATTACACTAATAGACAAACCACTCAAAGACACAACAAAGAAGGAGGATTACAGACAAATATCCCTCATTAATGTTAATGTGAAAATTCTCAACAAAATTTTAGCTAACCATATACAACAATGCATAAAAAATATCATTCACCATGACCAAGTAGGCTTCATCCCAAAAATGCAGGCCTGGTTTAACATACAAAAACTGTAAATGTTATCTATCATATAAACAAGCTAAAGGAACAAAACCACATGATCATATCCTTAGATGTAGAAAAAGCCTTTGACAAAATCCAACACTCCTTAATGATTAAAGCCCTGGAGAGATCAGGAATAAGGGAGAATACCTAAATATAATACAGGCGATTTATAAGAGGCTGACAGCCAGTATCAAACTTAATGGAGAAAAACTCAAAGCAATCCCACTAAAATCAGGAACTAGACAAGGATGTCCTCTCTCCCCTTATCTACTCAATATAGTTCTTGAAGTTTTAGCTAAAGCAATAAGGGAATGAAAAGAGATTAATGGGATACAAATTGGAAAAGAAGAAGTGAAGCTATCTCTATTTGCAGATGATATGATTGTATACATAAGTGACACACAAAATTCTTCCATGGAACTGCTACAGCTGATAAACACCTTCAGCAATGTAGCAAGATACAAGATTAACTCAATGAAATCAGTAGCCCTTCTATACACTAAAGATAGAAGAGCTGAAAAAGAAATAAGGGAAACATTACCCTTCATAATAGATGCAGATAGTATTAAATACATTGGAGTAACTATAACCAAAGAAGTAACAGATCTATTTGGCAAAAATTTTAAATCACTGAAGAAAGAAATTGAAGAGGATATCAGAAAATGGAAAGTTCTCCCATGTTCCTGGATTGGTAGGATCAACATAGTAAATATGGCCATTCTACCAAAGGCAATCTACAGATTCAATGCACTGCCCATCAAAATCCAAACACAATATTTTTTGGACCTTGAAATAACAATACTCAATTTCATTTAGAATAACAGGAAAGCCAGGATTGCCAAAACAATTTTACTCAACAAAAGAACCTCAGGACGTATCACCATCCCTGACTTCAAGTTATAATTTAGAGCTACGGTAATAAAAACAGCCTGGTACTGGCATAAAAACAGACTTTTGGACCAATGAAATAGAACTGAGGATTCAGACATTAATCCAAAACAAATTTTCAAGTCAAATTAGGACTCTTACCATAACTTTCATATGTATCTCTGTATGAGCTTCCACTACCATATTCAGAATATTCTCTATCCCATCTTCCACCATAGCCAACATGCTCACTAAATTTTAAAAGAAAGGTTTTAATTAATGCAAGAATTAAAAAAAAATCCAGCAACATATTTCATAAGAAACTGTCATATTTGAAGACTTTAGATGTGTGTTCATCCCAAGAGCTGTAACAGTCATAATCACGGTATCCATATCTTCTAGATGCTGATGAATATTCTTTTGTGTCTCAAGAACTGGGATAAATTCTCTGTGAATAACTTTAAAAATTAAAAATTAGCATTCAACTCTTTCTCACTCTACTAGTACCGGCCACTTAGGTTTGGCTACTTGGCCAGTGAATCCAGGTGATACAGGAAAAGATATGAATGGATATGTCTCTATGTAATATAAGCCAATGGCCCCAAACATGAACTGGGTTCATTAAAATTACTAAAAATAGTTAATAAGAAGTCAAAATCAAATATGCTAATGAAGTACAACTCTCAGAATTGCCAAAATTAAAAAAATGTAACCAAGGCAATACTCAGGAGAGGGAGAGATTGTATAAAACTTCAAACCTTGACACATCATTAGAAAGATGTAAAATAGCATCGTTTTACAAAATAATATACTACCATATTGCTAGCATTTGAACTCCAGTACATGTAAAATAGCTGAAAATAAGAACCCTAACATCTGTACATATATGTCCCTACTGTGGCTATGCCACAAACAATACCTGGCAGCTTAAAAATTATGTACATGTAATAGAATATAAGTAATTCATAAAAGAAATGAAATAATTTAAACAGATGAAATCTGAAAATACTGTTCTAAATAAATAGCTCAAATCTGAATACGGTATATTATTTGAGTCTTATTAATATTATATATGCAGAAGGTAGAAGTGACTGTGTAATTGGAAGCTAGCAACTTTTTGTATTGAGAATAATAGATTTTGAGATTAGATGTATGCAGAGCACGAGTGTGAATGTGAAAGAACATCCTCAAATGGTGGTTCTTAGGTACATTCTACATTCTGTTTGAGATAGAGTTGGTCACTGTCCTGATGTTTTTCAGGAGTTTTGAGTACCTGAACTCAAGTCTTCATATTATGAAGGAAGTATGTGGCTCCCAGAGCCATCTTTCCAGTTTGTAGAAAATATTTTATGCAATTTGTAGTGATTCACTCTATTTATGAAAAATGCATGTGCATGTGTGTGTGTGTGTGTGAGTGTATGTGTACTTGTGCATGGGTGCACAAGCTTGTCTGTGTGTGCAACTGCCAGTGTGTGGAGTATAGAGAGCTGTGCTGTACCATGCCCTAAAGATGGCACCAGTTTCCACCTTCCTCCTTCCTGAGGATGAGGGCTCTCAGGAGTAAAAAACTCCTTATTGGCTATAGGAGGATGATGGCTTGCTTCCCTGTCCTAGGACCTATGGGCGATCTCCACGTGGCTTACCAGGATTGGAGGCCCAGAGGGTATTTAGCCACAAGTGGGCTTCCCCCCGGGGTCAGAAGTCAGAAGGTTGTACAAGGTCCTGAATAAAGCTGTTGGAAAGAAGAATCTGGAGTTGCATTCTTCCTTGCTGGAGAGGTTGGGCACAACAACTGGTGGTCCATACTGGGGAATTGTTTTGGGGAATCACTCTGATGGACAATGGGATCCAGAACTCTCCACACTCAGGTGGTATACCAATAAGTCCCAGGTAATTGGGATCCACAGTTATAGCAGGCAGAGTTCCATCTGTAGAAAAAGAGAGAGGAGAGAGAGGTCACTGATGAGTGAATGTAACCTCTCATCCCTGTGGACGTGCAGCAGGAATAGGGAAAGTGAAACTGGGGCTGTTTGGCAAAGGCTTTGAGAAGATCCTGAAAACAAGATAAGGGATATAAGAGAATGGGTAATTCTACCTCACATCCAATTTTTCTATCTCTACAGGAGCTGTTACAAACCAAAATCTGGAAATTAAGGAAAGTGCATTAGAGAGATTTTTACAGGAATGTGACATTGCTGCTCTGTGGTTTGCTGTTATGGGCAGTCTAATAGTGTCCTCCTGGGAGAAGTTAGGGTGAGATTTAGACTTCATCTATGAGCAGAGAATTCTAAATGCAGGTGTGAGATCCATTTGGAGGGTGATTCAAGGTTGTTTGGATGATCAGAGGTGCTGTGAGGCAATTGAAGGTGGTCGGGCCACTTTAGAACAGTTAAGAGAGGAAAGATCTGATGGGGAGACCAGTGAAGAAGTGAGAAGCCTTAGAGCTGAAGGATCAGATTCCAGGGGAAACACTTACCTGGATTTAGAGGGTTTTCAGCTTTTGGACCTTGAGAGCAGTAGTTCTGAAGAAGACCTATCAAGGTCAGAGGAGTCAGGAGAGGAAAGAGAAACTAAGAAATTGGTTTCACAAAAGGGAGAGAGGGAAAAGAGGCTAGCCCTGAGGGAACACTTGCTTCCTGGGAAGCGTGGCCCTCTGCGGTCTACTCCCCCAGCTTACTCAGATGGAGGGGGTGGCTTTGGTGGCCGCAATCATTCCTGTAACCCTGCAGTATGGAGAAAAGTGAGACAGAACTTGGTGTCAGCATTTCAGTATTCCAAGATCCCCAGGGGAATCGTTACGATGAGCCCCTGGACTTTAAAGTAATCAAGTCACTGGCCGAATCAGTAAGAACTTATGGCATTACTGCCTCTTTCACTTTGGCACAAGTGGAGGCAATGAATAGACACTGCATGATGCCCAAAGATTGGAGCAGCCTTGCGAGAGCATGCCTTAGTCCAGGACAGTATTTAGACTGGAGAGCATTTTTGATTGAGTTCACTAATGAGGAAGTGGCAGCAAAGCAGGCAGTTGGGAACCAGGCATGGGATAGGGACATGTTATTGGGACAGGGTCATTTTACTAATCAGCAGACAGGCTACCCTGCACAAGTCTATGAGCAGGTCAATAAAATTGGCATCAAAGCCTGGAAATCTCTCCCAAATAAAGGAGAGGTGAGTGGGAACCTTACTAAGATCCTACAAGGACCCATTAAGCCCTTTTCAAGTAGAGGCTGCAGGACACATTTTTGGTGATCCTGACACTGCCATGCCTTTGATTAAGCAGCTAGTATATGAACAGTGTACCAAGGAGTGCCAAGCTGCCATTACCCCTTATAAAAATAGGGGACTTGAAGCCTGGATGAAGGTATGCCTAGAGTTAGGGGGCCCGCTGACCAATGCAGGGCTAGCTGCAGCCGTGGTGCAACTCATCAAGAAAAGGGGGAACAATGTAGGGGCCTCAGGAGCTTGCTTCCGATGTGGCAAAATAGGCCACTTAAAGCAGAACTGCCTTGACCAAGGAAATGGTACAAGGTGGGATGAGCCATGCCTCATACAGCCCAGGTTATGCCCCAAATGCCGGAAGGGGAGGCATTGGGTGAATGAGTGCCGCTCAGTTCGGGATGCAGAAGGATGGCCCATTGACAACCAACAAGGAGGGGCCCATCCAAAAAAGGGGCCACAGGGCCCCTGTCCTCAGGGCCCACAAATATATGGGCAGTGACAGACCAGGCCAAGGACCAATCACTGGAACAGTGGCCAACCCTGTGCCACCTGGCATAATAGACCCAGACTATACAGGAACAGTGAAGATAATGGTGGAATCCCCGAAATGGATTACTGCTATATCTCCAGGTGATAAAATAGCACAATTAGTGATTCTTCCTAGCCTACATGGCTGCTACCCTGCCACTCAAAAAGAAAGGGAAAAAGGGGGATTTGGGTCCATGGGCATGGACTTGACATTCTTGTCCATAGAGCTGAATCAGTGACCCATAGTAACCTTAACAGCAAATAATAAAAGGATTCTAGGACTTTTAGATACTGGTGCTGACAAAAGCATTATAGCAAGGAAGAATTGGCCCTCTGGGTGGCCAGTTCAGGTCTCCTCACAAACAAGACAACTTTCCTGGAGAAATGATGAAGGTCACTCAGGCAGAATACAACCTTATGTGCTTGATTTACCCATTACACTCTGGGGGAGAGACCTATTAAAAGGCATGGGCTTTAAGCTTTGCAATTAATATTCAGTTACATCCCAGGAGATGATAAAAGACATGGGATTTCACCCAGAATTTGGTTTAGGAAAGCACTTGCAGGGCAGGAAGGACCCTGTCATGCCTCAATATAGAGTGCCAAGGCAAGGATTGGGTTTTTCATAGGGGCCACTGAGGATGGCATTCCCATCACCTGGAAAACTGAGAAACCTGTATGGGTCCCTCAGTGGCCCCTGTCTTTAGAAAAATTGAAAGCAGTCCAAGAACTAGTGCAGGAACAGCTAGCACAGAAGCATATCATACCCTCTACTTCACCATGGAATACACCTGTATTTGTGATTAAGAAACGATCAGGAAAATGGAGATTACTACATGATTTAAGGGTCATAAATAGTCAGATGCAGATTATGGGCCCAGTTCAATGAGGCCTTCCACTGTTCACAGCCTTCCCCTCTCAATGGCATCTTATTGCAGTGGATATTAAGGATTGTTTTTTCTCTATACTGGTCCATCCCAAGGACACTGAAAGATTTGCCTTCACTGTCCCCTCCTGCAATCACAAGGAACTTGATCAAAGATTTGAATGGGTGGTATTACCTCAAGGGATGACCAATAGCCCTACTATGTGTCAACTATACATGGGGCATGCCCTGCAACCAGTGTGTGTAGCATTTCCTAAGATGCGCTGTGTCCATTATATGGATGACATACTGTTAGTGGGAAAACACAGAGGTGAGATAGAAGAGGCCTATGATGTGCTGGTGAAAGCACTCCAGCACTGAGGGCTCTTTATTGCCCCAAAGAAGGTACAATTGACTCAGATTGTTGATTATTTGGGAGCAAGGATTGCTCCTTGAGTATTTCAGCCCCAAAAGATGGAGATAAGAAAGGACAATTTAAATACTTTGAATGATTATCAAAAATTATTAGGGGATATAAATTGGGTTAGGGGATTTTTAAAATTGGCATATTATGAGTTAAAACCCCTGTATGACATTCTTAAAGGTGATACTGCCCTATATTCCCCTAGGCATTTTATTAAAGAAGCACATCAAGTGTGACAGTAGGTGGAAGATAGGCTAAAACAGGCATGTTTGATGCGAGTACAAGAGAATCAGAAGTTGTTGTTATGTATATTGCTCACATACATACCTGATGTTGGAAGTATGATGAAGTAACTTTTCAAATTTAGGAGAAGATATTGATAGTTAACTATTTGGACAGTCATCTATCACTTTTCTCTACAACGGGAACATCTATCTTTGTGGCTATTAGCCTATGGTATCTGACAAGTCTTTATAGAAGCAGGGTATTTTTGGTAGGACCATCTTATCTTGTCTAGGCAGGCTTTGGCAGTCTCTATCTTTTATGTTGTTCATCTATATCAGACAGAGAGCATGCTGACAGCAGTCAGGGCAAGTGCCATCCTTTGCCCCTCATGCCAATGTTTGCCAAACAAGACAATCTCTTTGCAAGATTTCTGCGATCCTCAACACCACCTTGAGAAAGGAATGGTTATGCCAATAGCTGTCATGTCTCTCAAGGCCAAATTTGAGTTAACAAAATCTTGAATGCCATATTCTTTTTGTCTATGAAGTGGTTGAAGACACCTATCTATCTGGTAAATTTTAACATGTTTCTGAAAAGCCTGAGTATCCTATTAGGTGGCAAATCTGAGTAATCATAATCTGCAATCTCAATCAGTGAAGAAAATGAAGCTAACATTGTAAAAATAGGCATTTTAAAATGAGTGTAAAGCTCTTCTATAATAATTTTAAGTATAACAATGTTATGAATATTGACCAAAATATACATTTTGTATCAAATGACAATAATCCGTGGAGTCAGCCCCACATTGCGCACAAAATATTACAATAATTAACTTGTCCTGAGATATATATTAAATAATATTTATTATCCAAATATCACTTACAGAGAAGGGTTTTGTTTAAAGGGAGAAAATAGAGGGGGAAGCAGCGTGCCAGAGAGTTTTCCAACCACATGATCCACCGCCAATCCAGGAACTGCACCAGAGCCCAGCTTCTTCTTCCACCTCTTTCATCTGGGGCCTTTACTTCTGATGCTCTTTCCAGTTGACCATGCCCCACTTGGCTCCTGCACTCTGACACAATCAGTTTACATATGTAGCTTCTGATTTCCTGCTACATCATCTGAACCCCATTTTTTGATTGGGTTATTCAAGGTTTTAGGCTCTACATTCTTGTGTTCTTCACATATCTTTTGGTTGGTGAAAATCTTTTCCCATTCTGTAGGTTGTCATTTTGTCCTATTGACAGTGTCATTGGCTTTACAGAAGTTTCTCAATTTCAGGAGATTTCACTTATTGATGGTTGATTTTAGTGTCTGTGCCACTGGTATTATATTTAGGAACTGGTTGCCTGTGCCAATTCATAGAAGTGTATTTCTCACTTTCTTTTCTATAAAGTTAAAAGTGGCTGGGTTTATGTTGAGGTGTTTGATCCACTTGGATTTGAGTTTTGTGCAGGGTGACAGGCTTGGTTCTGTTTGCATTTTTCTACACACTGCCATCCAGCTTTGCCAACACCATTTGTTAAATATACTATCTTTTTTCCATTGAATATTTTTGGCCTCTTTGTCGAAGATCAGGTGTTCACAGGTTTTTGGGTTAATGTCTGGATCCTCAATTTTATTCCATAGGTCCACAAGTCTGTTTTTATGCCAGTACCAGCCTGTTTTTATTACTGTAGCTCTATAGTATAACTTGAAGTCAGGAATGATGATGCCTCCTGAGGTTCTTTTATTGAGCAAAATTGTTTTGGCAATCCTGACTTTCCTGTGATTCCAAATGAAATTGAGTATTGTTCAAAAAATATTGTGTTGGGATTGTGATGGGCAGTGCATAGAATCTGAAGATTGCTTTGGTAGAATAGTCATTTTTACTATGTTGATCCTACTAATCATTCCCCCAATATTTGGCTCAGAGTCTCATTTATGCTACCTCATTTTGTTCTCAATTTGGAAAACAAATGTCTCCTCTCACAAAAAAGCTATTTACTGGCCAGAATAACACTTGACTAGAGGCTGATTGTACTATTGAGTTATCCTACAGCTTTACACAGACCCAGCCATACGTGTTTCCATTTCACTTTTTTGGGTAATTTTTTTCAGACAAGGGCATCTTTCTCCTGGTGCGTTGCAGAATCTTTCCCTTCTGAACTCCTCCGAGCTGCTATCACATTAGGTAGCTACCCTACTTCACAAACATTTGGATTGACTCTGAAAATTAAATTTGTCAGTACAACAGATTTGTTTTTAAAAAGGTTGGAATTTTTTTCTGGCAATGGAGGGTGCTTGGTCTTTCTGTGTTTTTTTTCTAGATGATTAGATATTGGATCCAGTAAATGAAATGGCATATATATATATATAGTCATTTTATATATATAGTCTTTTTTCCTATATATATAGTAGATGGGATTTTTTATATATAGTCTTTTTATATATATAGTCTTTTTTTCCTATATATAGTATATAGTAGTATATATCTACTATATATATAGTCTTTTTTCCTATATATATAGTAGATGGGATTACCATCATCCTGTTTATTATGAATATTTTGACTTCTGTTTTATCACTGAAGAAGTCAATTAATGTGAATGCTAAAAAAGAAGTCTTTAAAAAGTCTATTAAACATAGCTCAAAGATATTCAAACAGAAACATACCTCAGCAGTATCATTTAAAGCTACAGAAAAACAACATAAGATTATCAGACAGTTAACACTAATATACCCAGTAATTACTAAAAGATCAAAAGAGGATAGAGATATTAGAGAAGTTAGTTGGGCCCCAGTAGATACATTAGAACTATAAAGGGTTAAAGATGCAATTGTGACATTTGGAATGCATTCACCATTTGTAAAACAAACGTTGAATTCCCAGTCTTCTTGCAATTGGGTCACCCCTAAGTACTGACTAGATATGGTTTCTGCTGTTTTGGAACCAGAGCCACTGTCACAGTGGAAAACCTGGTGGAAGGAAGAGGCTAAAATAATAGAACAAAGAAGCAGAGCCAAGGTCATAAAAGTCTCCCAACACCAACATCCTGGGAAAGGAAAATATTCTAGTATTGAAAGGCAATCCCTATTCAATTCACATACTCTTGATTTATACCACATGGCAGCACAGAATGCTTGGGATCAGATAGAAGAAGTAGGAAAGAAAACCAAATCATTTACAAAAATAATACAAAGCCCAAAGAAAACTTTTATAGACTTTTTGCAGAGATTATCTGCAGCAGTAAATAGGATAGTACCAGATTCAGAACCAAGGAAAATAATAATTGAATACCCAGCATTTGAGAATGCTAATACACATTGCAAAAGAAAAAACATAAGATCATTAAAAGCAAGATCAGCACCCTTGGAGGATTGGATTCATTAAATAATTTATGTAGATTCTTATGAAGGTAATAATTGAGTAGGAGAGTTCATTTCTAGAGGTATAAGGAAAAGGCAAAATACTTAATGCCGTAGTTGTGAAAGGCAAGGTCTTATGTGAAGAAACTGTAGTAAAGGTGTACCCATAAATAGTGCCTTTGTAGAGAATAATCACAAAGAACACCTCTTCCTCCTGGAGTATTCAGGAGGTATAGAAAAAGTAGACACTGGACTAATAAATGTTGGTCAACAAGTAACAGACAAGGTAATCTGCTTTTGGGAAATATTCAAAGGGGACATTCAAAAGCCCTCATATACAATTGAATGCAATCTTACCATGCTATCATAGAGAAAACATTTCTCCAGAACAATTAAAGAAATTAAAACCTATTTTAAACAAATCATGCAACACTAAATGATAGAGAATCTATAGAAAAATAAACTCCAGAAAAAATGCAAAAAATATTATGGTGAGTGTCTACTAATGAAAAAAGTCCAAAATTAAAAGTACAAATAAATGATTCTATTATTTAAGGTTTATTAGACACAGGGGCTGATGTATCAATAATTTCACCAGAGTTAAGACTGCCAAATTGGCCCCTATAGGAAGCAAAAGTTCAATTATTGGGGATTGGGTCATTATCCCAAGTAAAACAAAGTGAATAATGGCTTCAGTATAGGACCAGAAGGACAGAGATGAATATTAAAGCCATATGTTGCTAAGATTAGTGTGAATTTATGGTGATGCAATTTATTACAATGGAACACACAGATTAATATTTTTCTAAACACAGAAATAAATCTTAAACTAACACATATTTCTGGAAGAAATATTAGACAGTATTATGAGAAACAGTCACAAATTATCCAAGCTGTACAAAAACAAGGCACAACAGCTGTTGATATTTCAAATTCACAGCACTACCATTAAAATGTCTAACAGATAAGCCTATAATGGTTAATCAAAGGCCATTAACAAAAGAGAAATTGCAGGCCTTAAAGCAGCTAGTGCAGGAGTAGTTAAATGCTCAGCATATAGAGGAAACAGCAAGTCCTTGGAACTCTCTGGTATTTGTCATTTAAAAGAAATCTGGAAGTAGAGTATGGTGACAGATTTAAGGGCAATAAACAAGGTGATCCAGCTGATGGGTTCTCTACAGTCTGGAATTCCTTTGGCTTCTCTTTTACCAAAAGAATGGCCTATTGTAGTTATTGATTTAAAAGCCTTTTTTCACAATACCTTTGAAAGAATAAGATAATTTCAACTTTACAGTGCCCATTTACAATAATTCTTGGCCTGTAAAGAGGTATTAGTGGAGGGACCTTCTTCAAAGAATGTGGAATAGTCCTATGCTATGTCAGAATTTTCTATAAAAGTCAATAGAAAAAAATTCACAATTAATTTCCCAAATCTATAATATACAATTATATGGATGACATCCTACTGGCTGATTCAAACACTGATACTCTAGAAAAAATGCTTGAGGAAGTGAAAATTTTGCCTGCTTGGGGTTTACAAATAAGCCCTGAAAAAAAATAGAAAGGGAAGATTCTTTTAATTATTTAGTTTATAAAATAGACCTTGAAAAAATAGACCCCAAAAGGTACAAATCAGGAGAAATAGATTAAAGAATTTAAATAACTTTCAGAGATTACTAGGAGACACTGCCAATTTATGACCCACTATTTGAATAAAAGATGATAAACTGGATAATTTATTTAAATCCTTAAATGGTGATAAGGACTTAAATAGTCCAACAGAATTGTCACTTAAAAGCTGAGAGAGAATTGGCTTTAGTAGAAAAGAAATTACATGATGTAGATCATGTGGATCCAGGTCTTAATTATATCCTCTTTATTTTGCTCTCTAAGCATTCTCCTACAGGAATTTTAATACAAAGACAAAATGTTATATTGAAATTGCTATTTCTGCCACATAAACAGAGTAAAAAGTTAAAGATATATGTGGAAAAGGTTTCTAAATTTATCTTTAAAGAAAAATTAAGACTTTATCAATTAACAGAAATGGACCCAGCAGAGATTTTGTACTTTTAACTAATGAATAAAATGACCAATTATGGGTAGAAAGTGAACCTTGGAAAAGAACCTGCAGTAATTGTTTGAGAGACATTAAACACAAATACCCTCAAAGCAAAAGAATTGAATTTTTAAAGAAAAATAATTGAATTCCTCCTCGTATTGTATGAGATACACCAATTACTGGAGACCCTAGATTTTATACCAGTGAAAATAAGTCAGGAAAGGCAGGTTACAAATCAGAAAATGAAAGTAAAGTGGCTCAAAAGTCAGAATTATATACTATTGTAATGGTATTACTGGAACTTTCTCAAGCTCTCAACATAGTCACTGAATGGTGATAAGTATATCAGTATGTAGTTATCTTACACATTGAAAGTGCTGATTTTATTAATGGTGAGTCAGAATTAACTTCATTATTTATTCAGTCACATGAAATAATCAGGACTAGGTATCATCCCCTCTATATAACATATATTCAATCCCATATAAGTCTGTCAGGTTCTTTAGCCCAAGGTAATGATGAAACTGCTAAATTATTAAGAAATATGCTAGAGGCCTCAGAGTTTCATTAAAAAATCACATCAATAGTAAAGGATTCAAAATAGATATATCCATCACTTAGCAACAAGTGAAAGAAATTGTAAAAGATGTCCCACCTGTTCCTTTTATATCCAAACTGCATTACCAGAGGTACTAACCCTATAAATATTCATAGAAATGAAATCTGGCACATAGGTATGTTTCATTTTACAGAATCTGGAAAATTAAGATGTGTACATCATTCAAATAGATACATTTTCAGGGTTTCAATGGGCAATTGCTTTGAGTTCAGAAAAGGCTGATTCTGTAATCACACATTTGCTAGAAGTTATGACAATCATGGGAATACCTGTAGAGATTAAGACAGACAATGCTCCAGCATATGTCTCAAGTAAAATGAAACAATTTTTGCTTATTATAATATAAAGCATATTACGGGAATACCATGTAAGCCTACAGGGCAAGCAGTCATAAAGAAATCGAATCAAACTCTAAAGGAGATGCTCAATAAACAGAAAGGAGAAACAAAGACCCCTAGAAAGAGACTACATAACACTTTGTTAACTTTGAATTTTCTTAATGCTAATGAGAAAGGCATTGGACTATAGAAAAAAGAAATGAGCTAAACCACCCTATTTCATAGATGTACTGACCTCAGAATGAAAGCCAAACTATGTGCTAAGTTGGGAAAGAGGTTTTGCTTTGTTTCCACAGATGCAGAAAAGTTAAGGGTACCATCAAAATTCATTAAGACTCAATTTGAACCAGAGAAACTTTATGAAAATAAGAATTGGTTGCTTATCTACCCATACTACAATTCCTACAAATTGTAAAAAAATGCTAAATATTTGGGCATGTTTTTGTTTCTGTCTTTACAGAAAGCTAGAAATACCCTTCTTTAAGAAGTTAAAAGACCTTGGGCATCTAGACATGGACAACAGAAGGGAGGCTGTCCAGAAAAATTCAGAAGCAAAAGAATATCACATCTATTTGTACCAATATACTCTAGGTGGTAAAATCTTTCTTCATAACCTATATCTTTAATCACAAGATAAGTTGAAGTCCCAGTTAAATTATAAATTAAAGGTGGCTTTGGAGTTGGAATGTGACTCTCTTCTTCTCTAACCCAAGCAAACTTGTTAAAGAAAAATGCAAAATCTCTGTATCATATCAGAAGAGCCACCTGGTATGGTACAGAAGAATGACTAAAAAGAAGGGACAGTTCTTTTGTTACTAATATTATTCTGAATAAACATGTATGTATTTAGCTTTCTGTATGTTGTTCTAGGTTTTAGTCTTTTATCAGTTTTCTGCAGTGATCCATGACAAGGCATAATTGTCAACTGGAAGTATCCAAAAGAAAGATGAGGCCCCACAATGAAGATATCACACAGACTATGACAAAGCCACCAGGCTGACAAAAACCAATCAAAGATGAGATTTGGACTACAAACCGCTCAGGACATTTTCAAGGTGGCTAGCTTCATAGAGTACTCTAGGCAGGACCTGACACAAGCCATGCACTTTCCCGTTATGCAGAGTCTGGATAACAAATGATACAGCTACACATTTCAGAACTTGACAATCAATACCACTTTTCAGGATCCCCTAAAGATGACATTGCCTCCCACACAGAAAAAAAGTAAATTTAAGAATAAGAAGCCCACATTTCTAAGAGGTGGTTTGGGTGTTATTTGATATTTTAATGGGTTATGAATGATTGTCATTGTTAAGGTAATTGGTTAAAAATTGTTATTGGGTATGGTTAGATAAAAGCTAAACAAGAGAGATTAGAAATAGGTTTCATGTTTAAAAAAAGAAAAAAATGACACAAATTTAACGGGATTATTGAATTTACTATTTTTATTCATTTATTTTTATTATGAATAAACTCACATTTTTTATCCATGTTATATCCTTACTCAAGGTCCTTTCACACTCCCACCACATCAGGTCACTCTCTCTTCTCCACTTATCTCCATTAACTCCCCAGCATGGGAAGTAGGTTCCAGGGTCCCAATGTCCCAATATTGCTCAGTTCAGCCTCCACTCTTGCAAATCCAGTTTTCTCCTTCCAACATTGAGACTGAGTCAGGTGCTTCCTAGGAGGAGTGGGATCTAAGATATCAGTTCAAGGTGTTTCAGATCCCAAGGTGTTCAGTGGTTGTGGTTTGCAGCTTGGACATGCTTTTCTTTTAATTTTTTGTTTGGAGTCCACTAAAGAGTAAGTACACCCCATTCTTATTTTTCTGGGTTTGAGATACTTTGATCGGGAGTTTATTCTCCAAATTCATCCATTTGCCTATAAATTTTAGGCTGTCATTTTTTTCTTACTGCTGAGTAGTACTCCATTGTGTAGATGGACCACAGTTTGTTAGTTCATTCTTCCATTGAGGGGCATCTAGCTTGTTTCCACGTTCTTATTATTACAAATAACGCTGCTAGGAACATAGTTGAGCTAATGACTTTTGAGTGCCACTGTACATCTTTAGGGTATACACCCAGAAGTGGTATTGCTAGATCCTTGGAGAGATTGATTAAACTGCCATACTGCATTCCAGAGGGGCTGAACAAGCTTACACTCCCACCAACAATGGAGGAGTGTTCCCCTTGCTCCACAAATTCTGCAGCATAGGCTGTTATCTATGTCTTTTAACTTAGCCAATCTGACAGATGGAAAGTGGTATCTAATAGTTGTTTTGATTTGCATTTTTCTGATGTCTAAAGATGTTGAATACTTTTTCAAGTACCTTTCAACATTTGTAATTCTACTGAGAATTCCCTTTTTGGTATGAACTCCATTTTTTCATTGTGTTATTCAAGACTTTGGTTTCTAGATTCTTGAGTTCTTTACATATTTTAGAGATCAAACCTCTATCACTTGTAGGGTTGGTGAAAATCTATTCCCATGCCGTAGGCTGGCATTTTGTCCTATTGACAGTGTCCTTGGCTTTACAGAAGTTTCTAAGTTTCAGGAGGTCCCACTTATTGATTGTTGATCTTAGTGTCTCTGCCACTGGTGTTATATTTAGGAAGTGGTCACCTGTGCCAATTCGTTGGGGGGTATTTCCCACTTTCTTTTCTATCACCTTCAGGGTGGCTGGGTTTATATTGAGGCCTTTGTTCCCCTTGGTTTTGGTTTTGAGTTTTGTGCAGGGTGATAGACTTGGATCTATTTGCATTTTTCTACACACTGCCAACAACTTATACCAACACCATTTGTTAGAGATAATATCTTTTTCCATTCAATATGTTGGGCCTCTTTGTCGAAGATTAAGTGTTCATAGGTTTTGGGTTAATGCCTGGATTCTCAATTAAATTTCACTGATCCACAAGTCTGTTTTTCTGCCAGTACCAGGCTGTTTTTATTACTGTAGCTCTATAGTGTAACTTGATGTCAGGGATGATGATGCCTCCTGAGGTTCTTTTGTTGAGCAAAATTTTTTGGCAATCCTGGCTTTCTTGTTATTCCAAATGAAGTTGAGTATTGTTCTTTCACATCCATAAAATATTGTTTT
The DNA here is from genome assembly GCA_004025045.1 of Sigmodon hispidus. Lineage (NCBI taxonomy): Eukaryota > Metazoa > Chordata > Mammalia > Rodentia > Cricetidae > Sigmodon > Sigmodon hispidus. The sequence goes on along the minus strand of PVIH01020488.1, from coordinate 7,863 downwards.
GGGATTTTGATGGGCAGTGCATTGAATCTTTAGTTAGCTTTTTTGGTAGAATTTCCATTTTTACTATGTACTATGGATACTACTTTCCATTTTCTGATATCCTCTTCATTTGTCTTCTTCATTGATTTAAAATTTTTGTCAAATAGAGCTGCTACTTCTTTGGTTTTACTGACTCCACATTATTTAATACTATTTTCAGCTATTATAAAGGGTGATGTTTCCCTTATTTCTTTTTCAGCCCTTTTATCTTTAGTGTATAGGAGAGCTACTGATTTCTTTGAGTTGATCTTGTATCCTGATACATTGCTGAAGTTGTTTATCAGCTGTAGAAGTTCCTCAGTAGAATTTTGTGGGTCACTTATGTATACAACCTTATCATCTGCAGATAGAGATAGTTTCACTTCTTCTTTTTCAATTTGTATCCCCTTAATCTCCTTTTATTCTCTTATTGCTTTAGCTAAAATTTCAAGAACTACATTGAATAGATAAGGGGACAGAGGACATCCTTGTCTAGTTCCTGATTTAATGGGATTTTTTTGAGTTTTTCTTCATTAAGTTTGATGTTGGCTGTTGGCTACTTGTAAATCACCTTTAGTATATTGAGATATTTTGCCTATATTTCTGATCCCTCCAGAGCTTTTATCAAAAAGGAGTGTTGGATTTTGTCCAAGGCTTTTAAAGCATCTAATGATATGATCATGTGGTTTATTTTCTTTAGTTTGATTACATGTTGGATGAGGTTTACAGTTTTTTGTATGTTGAACCATCCCTGCATCTCTGTGATGAAGCTTACTTGGTAGATATTTTTTACATATTGTTATATACAGTTTTCCAAAATTTTGTTGAGAATTTTAGCATCAATATTCATGAGGGAAATTGGTTTGTAGTTCTCCTTCTTTGTTTTGTCTTTGAGTGGCTTGGGTATTAGGGTAATTTTTGCCTTATAAAAGGAATTTGGCAATATTACTTCAGTTTCTACTATGTATAATAGTTTGAGGAGTAATGGTAGTAATTCATCTTCGAATGTCTGGTAGAATTCTGCACTGAAACCATATGGACCTTGGCTTCTTTTTCTTGGGAGGCTTTTAATGACAGTTTCAATTTCCTTACAGGTTATAGGACTGTTTAGGTAATTAATCTCTGTACTTCATTTAATTTTGGTAAATGGTACCTGTCCAAAAAGCTGTCCATTTCTTCTAGGTTTTCCAAATTTTTGGAATATAGATTTCCAAAGTGTGGTCTGGTAACTCCCCAAATATCCTGGGGTTCTGTTGTTATGTCCCTCCAGCCCACCATTTTCATTTCTGATTTTATTGATTTGGCCACTCTGTGTCTGCTTTTAGATTAGTTTGGATAAGGGCTTATCAATCTTGTTGACTTACTTAAAGAACCAACTTTTTGATTCATTGATCCTTTGTATTGTTCCTTTTGTGTCAATTGTATTGATTTCAGCTCAAAGTTTGATTATTTCCTGCCAGCTACTTCTTCTAGGTGAGTTTGCTTCTAATTGTTCTAAGGCTTTCAGCTGAGCTGTTAGTTCTGTAGTGTGGGATTTCTCTAGATTTTCCATATAGGCATTTGTTCTATGAATTTTCCTCTTAGACTGCTTTCATTGTGTCTCTCAATTTTGGGTATGTTGTGGATTCATTTTCATTAAATTCTAGGAAACTTTGATTTCTTTCTTAATTTCTTTCTTTATCTAGTGGTGGTTCAGCTGAGTGATGTTTGCTTTCCTTGAGTTGGTAGGCTTTCTGTGATTTTTGATGTTGTTAAACTCTAACTTTAGGCCCTGGTGGTCTGATGTGTTACAAGGGATTATTTCCATTTTTTGGATCTGCTGATATTTACTTTATGACCAATAATATGTTCAATTTTAGAAAAAGTTTCCTGAGGAGCAGAGAAATATATATATTCCTTTGCATTTGGGTGGAAGCTTCTGTAAATATCTATTAAATCTATTTACATCATAACCTCTTTTAGACTCCTTATTTCTCTGTTGAATCTCTGTCTGGTTGTCCTACCCAGGGGTGAAAGTGGTATATTGAAATCTCCCACTATATGGGTGTGAGAATTGATGTGGTTTTGAGCTTTGGCAATATTTCTTTTACATAGGTAGGTGCCCTTATATTAGGGGCATTAATATTCAGGATTAAAGTCTCCTCTTGACTAATTGTTTCTCTGATAAATAATAGTGTTTGTTTTGGTCCCTTTTAATTGCTTTTAGCTTAGAGTGTACTTTGTTAGATATTAGGATGGCAAACCCAGCTTGTTTCTTAGGATCATTTGTTCAAAAACCTTTTCCCAACCCTTTACTCTCAGTCTGTGTCTGTCTTTGTGGTTAAGGTGTGTTTGTTTGTATGCAGCAGAAGAATGGCTTCTGTTCAAGTATCCATCTTGTTAGTGTGTGTCTTCTTATAGGTAAGTTGTGTCCATTGATATTAAGGAATATTAGTGACCACTGATTGATATTTCCTGCTATTTTTGGTGGTAGCTTGTATGTATTCCTTTCTCTGTGCTATTCTTCTCTGGGATTATTGAATGTTTGTGGTTTCATGCATGTATCTAGGATTTTTTTCTTATTTATTATGAATAAAGTCATATTTTCTTTTTTTTTTTTTTTTAAACTTTATTTTATTTATTTGCCTTGGTGTTTGCCTGGAACTGGAACTACAGACAGTTGTTAGCTGCCATGTGGGTGCTGGGAATCGAACCTGGGTCCTCTGGAAGAGCAGACGGTGCTCTTAACCACTGAGCCATCTCTCCAGCCCCATAAAGTCATATTTTCTTTCCTTGTATATCCTTATTCAAAGTCTATTCCCCCTCCCAACCCTCTCCAGACACTCTCTCTTCTCTACATCTCCATATCTTTTCCCCAGCATGGGCAGGAGGTCCCAAGATTCCAATATTGTTCAGTTCAGCATCCACTCCTGGCAATTCCAGTTTCCTCACTCCCACATCAAGACAGAGTCAGGTGTTCCTTTAGAGGGAGTGGAATCCATAATGCCACTCCCAGGTGTTTCAGACAAAGCTGTTAAGGGGTTGTGGTTTGTAGTTTGAACATGCTTTGATTTTTTTCTTTTTTTGTTTAGAGTCTACTAATGAATGAGTCCATCACCTGCTTATCTTTCTGGTTTTCAGACAACTCGCTCATGAGGATATTCTCCAAATCCATCCATTTGCCTGCAAATTTTAGGATATAAGTTTTTCTTACTGCTGTGTAGTACTCCATTGTGTGGATGAACCACAGTTTGTTAATCCATTCTTCAGTTGAGGGACATCAAGGTTGTGTCCAGGTTTTGATATTACAAATAATGCTGCTATGAACATAGTTGAACTATGTGTATCTTTGGAGTGCAAATGTGTATTTTTCAGGTATACACCCAGAAGTGGTATTGCTGCATCCTTGAGGAGGTTGATTCCCAGTTTTCTGAGAAACGAACATACTGCATTCCAGATTGGCTGAACAAGCTTACACTACCACCAGCAATGGAGGAATGTTCCCCTTGCTCCACAAATTCTGCAGCATAGGCTGTCATCAGTGTCTTTTGTCTTAGCCAATCTGACAGATGGAAGGTGGTATCTAAAATTTGTTTTGATTTGCATTTCTCTGATGGCTTAAGATGTTGAACACTTTTTCAATTGCCTTTCAGCCATCCATAATTCTTCTACTGAGAATTCCCTTTTTAGATCTGTACCCCATTTTTTGATTGGGTTATTCAAGGTTTTGGTCTCTAGATTCTTGAGTTCTTTATGTATCTTAGAGATCAGTCCTCTATCACTTGTAGAGTTGGTGAAATCTTTTCCCATTCGGTAGGCTGTTGTTTTGTCCTATTGACAGTGTCCTCTCCTTTTCAGAAGCTTCTCAGTTTCATGAGGTTCCACTTATTGATTGTTGTTCTTAGTGTCTGTGCCACTGGTGTTGTATTTTGGAAGTGGTCACCTGTGCCAAAACATTGGAGGAAATTTTTGACTTTCTTTTCTATCAAGTTGAAAGTGGCTGGATTTAAGTTGAGGTCTTTGATCCAGTTGGATTTGAGCTTTGGGCAGGCTGATAGGCTTGGATCTATTTGCATTTTTTTACACTACCAACCACCTATGCCAACACCATTTGTTAAAGATACTATCTTTTTTCCATTGAATATTTTGGGGCTCTTTGTTGAAGATCAGGTGTTCACAGGTTTTGGGGCTAATGCCTGGATCCTCAGTTAGATTCCATTGATCCACATGTCTGTTTTCATGCCAGTACCAGGCTGTTTTTATTACTGTAGCTCTGTAGTATAACTTGAAGTCAGGAATGGTGATGCCTCCTTAGTTTCTTTTGTTGAGCAACTTGTTTGGACAATTCTAGCTTCCCTTTTATTCCAAATTAAGTTGAGTACTGTTCTTTCAAAGTCCAAAAATATTGTGTTGGGATTTTGATGGGTGGTACATTGAATCTATAGATTGCTTTTGGTAGAATTGCCATTTTTCTATGTTGATCTTACCTATCCAGGAACATGGGAGAGCTTTCCACTTTCTGATATCCTCTTCAATTCCTTTCTTCAGTGACTTAAAATTTTTGACAAATAGATCTGTTACTTCTTTGGTTATAGCTACTCCAAGGTACTTAAAGCTATTTTGAACTATTATTAAGGGTAATGTTTCCTTTATTTCTTTTTCAGCCCTTTTGTCTTTAGTGTATATAAGGGCTTCTGATTTCTTTGAGTTAATCTTGTATCCTGCCACCTTGCTATAGGTGTTAATCAGCTGTAGGAATCCACTGGTAGCATTTTGTGACTCACTTATTAATACAATCATATCTGCAAATAGAGATAGTTTCACTTCTTCTTTTATAATTTGTATCCCCTTAATCTCCTTTTGTTTTCTTATTGCTTTAGTTAAAACTTTGACAAGTATATTAAATAGATAAAGGGAAATAGGTCATCCTTGTGTAGTACCTGATTTTAGTGGGATTGCTCTAAGTTATTCTCCATTAAGTTTGATGTTGGCTGTTGGCTTCTTGTAAATTACCTTTATTATATTTAGGTATTTGTCCTGTATTCTTGATCTCTCAAGGGCTTTTATCATAAAGGAATGTTGGATTTTGTCATAGGCTTTTTCAGCATCTAAGGATATGAGCATGTGGTTTATTTCCTTCAATGTGTTTATATGATAGATGTCATTTATGATTTTTCATATGATGAATCAATCCTGAATTTCAGGGATGAAGCCTACCTTAGTCATAGTGGATGATTTTTTTATATATTGTTGTGTACAGTTTGCAAAAAATTTTTGGATAATTTTAGCATCAATATGCATGAGGCAAATTGGTCTGTAGTTCTTCTTTGTATTGTCTTTGAGTGGCTTTGGTACTATGGTTATTGTGGCCTTATAAAAGGAATTTGGCAATATTCCTCCAGATTCTACTGTGTGAAGTAGCTTGAGGAGTAATAATAATAGTTTTTCATTAATGTCTGGGAGAATTCTGCACTAAAACCATCTGGACCTGGACATTTTTTACTTGGGAGGCTATAATAACAGCTTCAATTTCCTTACAGGTTATAGGTCTGTTTAGGTAATTAATCTCTGGCCTTCATTTAATTTTGATAAATGGTATGTGTCCAAAAAGCTGTCCATTTCTTTTAGGTTTTCCAATTTTTTGGAATATAGATTTGGAATAAAGTGTGATCTGGTAACACCCTGTATTATCTGGGGTTCTGTTTTTATGTCCCCCTTTTCATTTCCAATTTTATTGATTTTGACACTCTCTGCTTTTTGATTAGTTTGGATAAGGGCTTATCTATCTTGTTGACTTTCTCAAAGAACCAACTTTTTGATTCATTGATTTTTTGTATTGCTCTTTTTATTTCAATTGTATTGATTTCAGCTCAAAGTTTGATTATTTCCTGCCATCTAGTCCTGCCAGATGAGTTTGCTACTAATTGTTCTAAGGATTTTAGCTGATCTGTTAGTTCTGTAGTGTAGGATTTCTCTAGTTTTTTTATATAGACATCTAGTTCTATGACTTTTCCTCTGAAGACTGATTTCCTTGTGTCCCACAGGTTTGGGTAGGTTGTGGATTCATTTTCATTAAATTCTAGGAAGACTCTGATTTTTTTTCTTAATTTCTTTCTTGACCCAGAGGTGGTTCAGCTGAGTGATGTTTACTTTCCATGAGTTGGTAGGCTTTATTTGAGTTTTGATGTTGTTAAACTCTAACTTTAGGCCATTGTGGTCTGATATGATACAAGAGATTATTTCCATTTTTTGTATTTGTTGATATTTGCTTTATGACCAATTATTTGTCCAGTTTTAAAGAAAGTTCCATGAGAAGCTGAGAAATATGTATATTTCCTTGCATTTGGGTGGAAGCTTCTATAAATATCTATTAAATCCATTTACATCAGAAGCTCTGTTAGACTCCTTAATTCTCTGTTGAGTCTGTGTCTGGTTGACTTATCCAGGGTGAAAGTGGGGTACTGAACTCTCCCACTACTAGAGTGTTAGAACTGATGTGGGATTTAAGCTTTAGTAGTGTTTCTTTTACATAGATAGTTGCCCTTATATTAGGGGCATAAATATTCAGGATTGAAATCTCCTTCTGACCAATTGTTTCTGTGATGAATATGTAAAAACCAAGTTGGTCCCTTTTAATTGCTTTTAACATAAAGTTTACTTTGTTAGATATTAGTTTGGCAATGCCAGCTTGTTTCTTAGATCCATTTGTTGGAAAATTTAAGCATGTATCTGTCTATGTGGTTGAGGTATGTTTCTTGTATGCAGCAGAAGAATGGCTTTAGTTTTTGTATCCATTTTGTTAATGTGTGCCTTTTCATAGGTGAGTTGAGTCATTTAATATTAAGGGATATTAGTGATCACTGATGGATGTTTTCTGCTATTCTTGGTAGTAGCTTTTATGTATTCCCTTTCTCTGGGCTTTTCTTCTATGTGATTATTGATTGTAGTTTTGTGGGTTATCTGGGATCATTATGTTGGAGTTTTCCCTTTAATGTGTTTTTGGAGGGCTAGTGTGTTAGATAGGTATTGTTTCAGTCTGACTTTGTCATAAAATATCTTGTTTACTCCATCTATCATGATTTATACTTTTGCAGGATATAGTAGTCTAGATTGGCAGCCATGCTCTTTTAATGTCTGTATAGCTTCTGACCAAGCCTTCCTTGCTTTCATCATTTTCATTGTATATCCACGTGTTATTCTGATGGTTCTGCCTTTATAAGTAAGTTGGCTCTTTTCTTTTGCAACTCTTAAAATTTTTCTTTGTAGTGTATGTTGTGTGGCTTGATTATTATGTGGCAATCAGGCTTTTGGGGGGTGTCTTATCTAGTTGGTGTTCTGTAAGTCTCTTCTATCTTTATAGGCATTTTCTTCTTTAAGTTAGAAAGTTTTCTTTTATGATTATATTGAATATTGTGCTTTTGAGCTGGTATTCTTCTTGTTCTATTCCTATTATTCTCAGGTTAGGTCTTTTCATGGTGTTCCTGATTTCCTGAACATTTTATGTTATGACTTTTTTTGGTTTTACTATTTTCATTGACTGATATATTTATTTCTGCTACTGAGTCTTCAACTCCAGAGATACTCTCTTCCATCTCTTGTGTTTCGTTGGTCTGCCCGTATCTGTAGTTCCAGCTCTTTTCTTTAAATTTTCTATTTCCACTTTTGCCTCATTTTGCTTTCATTTCAATTTTTAGTTCCTGGAATGCTTCTTTCATATTTTGGTTTACCTTCTTCTTCTTCTTTTTTTTTTTTTTTTTTTTTTTTTTTTTTTTTTTTTTTTTTTTTTTTTTTTTTTTTTTTTTTTTTTTTTTTTTTTTTTTTTTTTTTTTTTTTTTTTTTTTTTTTTTTTTTTTTTTTTTTTTTTTT
>PVIH01020487.1:0-32266 GCA_004025045.1 Sigmodon hispidus | reverse complement strand
AGAATGGATTAACAAACTGTGGTACATCTACACAATGGAATACTACTCAGCAGTAAGGAAAAATGATATTCTAAAATTCACAGGCAAATGGATGGATTTGGAGAATATCCTCCTGAGCGAAGTCTCACAAATTCAGAGAGATAAGCAGGGGATGTACTCACTCACTAGTGGTCTCTAAACAAACAAACAAGAAAAAAAGCCAAACATGCCAATCAGCAAACCACAACCACGGAACAGCTTGGGACCAGAAACACCCTGGACTGACCCTTTGGATCCCACTCCACCTAGAGGAACACCTGACTCACTCTTTAGGGAGGGGGGAAAGAACTGGATTTGGCCAGAAGTGGAGACTGATCTAAACATTACTGGGTCAGTTGGACCATAGGACTGTCTGCTCCCTGCCCAGGGAGGGGATGGGGAGTTGCAGAAGAAAAAAATGACCAGATGTGTTGGGAGGGGGAAGAGATCTTGAATAAGGATATACAGGGATGGAAAAAAAAAATTCAGAGGGAAAGATGAACACAAAGAAAATATAGGTGTAGCAATCTTATTTGTATTTCTTCCCTTGATAAGTCATGCTTATCACTCTTATCCTCTGTATAGTTATTGTTAACTCTTCCACATTTTAAATTCTTTTTACTGTGTTTTTTTTGATAATTACAAAATAAAGAAGGAAGAAAAAAATGGTAAAAAGTGAAAGTATTGAAATAATAAAAAGTTGCCTGGGTTCAAACGCAACAAGTGAAAAAAAATACTTACTAATTCTGTTCTGCAAATTTACTGCCATTTATTCATTCAGCCATAGACAGGTAAATAGATGGTTCCATGTTTGGCTACTGTATATGAAGTCATAATTAAAATTGTGGCGCAAATTATTTTTGTGGAATGCTTCTTTTATAAGCTAAGTGGCATATATTTTATATGCTTGTTTCATGAGTGACTAGTGTTCAGTAAACCGCCTATTAAGGAAATGAAGCCAGATTCACATTTATGAATCTAAATAATTTTTTAAAATAAACTATTTTAAATGTGATCAGCATTCATTTACCTCACCTATAATTTGCATGCAATAAGTGTATAATTTACTAGAATAGAATATCAGTTTTTGTGAGTCATGACATCTTTCATTAATGATGTTTTATTGTTCTAGAGCACTATATTAAGCAATTTTGCAAAATTAATGAATGGAAAGTGCTACTTTATTAAGATGTAAGTATAAGGAATCAGTTTGAGATAAGAAAAATAACAATTTAATTGTAAAATGTTTTATATAAAGTTATTGCTAATAATAATTTTAATAATTGTGGAAAATCATTACTTATTGTTCACTACCTTAATGTTCTATTCTATGACTTAAGGGTATTATTTTGTAACAGTAGAGACTACGTGCACAGGTTATTTGATTAATGCCATACAATGTTTATGTTGTGCAAAACTCTTTAGCAATAAAAGAAATTCTTTACTTCATCACAGTTGATGGACTATACATTCTTTTTCATTCATCAAATGCTATTCTGCCTCCATAAGAACATTTTAAATAATAAAGATGGCATGAATCACTTAAGTTTTGTTATAAATATATTCAAAGTTAGTGTTAGTAGGCAGATACTTCTGATGTAGATCAGGTGTCTCTACAATACTGCCTAAACAATCCATATAGACTCCTACATTTCTGAAAACAATGGGACATATAATGACATAATAGTTTCAATGAAATTGAGGTTTATAGTATAAACTATGTATTGGGCTTGGTCAGAAGTTATACAGATGCTAAAAGAGCATGGCTGCCAAACTAAAATACTATACCTTGCAAAATTATCAATCACCATAGATGGAGTAAACAAGATATTTCATGACAAATTCAGACTGAAAGAATATCTATTTAGCAATCTAGCACTACAGAGAGTATTAGAGGCAAAACTCCAACATAAGGACCTCAGATGCACCCATGAAACCACAAACAATCAATAATTCCACAGAAGAATCCTCCAGAGAAAGGAAATACAAACAAGTTACCACCAAAAAATGGCAGGAAATATCAATCACTGGTTACTAATATCCCTTAATATCAATGGACTCAACTCTCCTATAAAATGTCACACACAAACAAGATTGATACAAGAGAAGCCATCCTTTTGTTGCCTACAAGAAACACACCTAAAACCACAAAGTCAGACACAGGCTTAGATTAAAGGGTTGGGAAAAGATTTTCCAGTCAAATGGTCCTAAGAAACAAGCGGGGGTTGCCATCGTAATATCAATTAAAGTAGACTTTAAGTTAAAAGTACTTAACAGGGACCAAGATGGTCATTACTTATTCATCACAGGAAAAATTGGTCAAGAGTAAGTTTCAATCCAGAATATTTATGCCCTTAATATAAGGGCAACTATCTATTTAAAAGATACACTGCTAAAGCTCAAATCCCTCATCAATTCTTACACCCTAATAGTGGGATACTTCAATACCCACCTTTCAACTCTGGAAAGGTCAACCAGACAGAGACTCAACAGAGAAATAATGAGTCTAAAAGAGGTTATGATGCAAATGGATTTAATAGATATCTACAGAAGCTTCCACCCAAATGCTAAGGAATATACATATTTCTCAGCTCCTCATAGAACTTTCTCTAAAATTGAGCACATAATTAGTCATAAAGCAAATAATAATAGATACAAAAAAAGGAAAAAAAAATCCCTTATAACGTTCGGACCACCAGGGCCAAAAGTTCAAGTTCAACAACATCAAAAATAAAAGAAAGCCTACCAACTCATGGAAACTAAACATCACTCAGCTGAACCATCTCTAGGTCAAGAAAGAAATTAAGAAAAGAATCAAAGTCTTCCTAGAATTTAATGAAAATGAATCCACAACATATCCAAACTTGTGGGATAAAATGAAAGGATTCTGAAGAGGAAAATTCATAGTGCTAGATGACTACATGAAAAAACTAGAGAAATCCCACACTAGAGACCTAACAGCTCAGCTGAAAGCCTTAGAAAAATTAGAAGCGAACTCACCTAGAAGGAGTAGACAGCAGGAAATAATCAAACAGAGCCGTAATCAATACAATTGAAACAAAAAGAACAATACAAAGAATCAATAAATCTCAGAGTTGGTTCTTTGAGAAAGTTAAGAAGATAGATAAGCCCTTACCCAAACTAATCAAAAAACAGACAGAGAGAGTGTTCAAATCAACAAAATCAGAAATGAAAAGGAGGACATAACAACAGACCCCTAGGAAATCCACAGAATTATCAGATCATACTTTGAAACTCTGTATTACACAAAAATGCACATCCTAGAATAAATGGACAGCTTTCTGAACAGGTACCATCTACCAAAATTAAATGAAGATCAGATTAATTACTTAAACAGACCTATAACCCTGAAAGAAATTGAAGCTGTCATTAAAAGCCTCCCTAAAAATAAAGGCCCTGGTCCAGATGGTTTTAGTGCTGAATTCTACCAGACATTCAAGAAGAATTTCTACCATTACTCCTCAAACTCTTTCACACAGTAGAAACTGAAGGAATATTCCCAAATTCTTTTTATGGGGCCACAATTACCTTAAAACCCAAGCCCCTCAAAGAGACAACAAAGAAGGAAAAATTACTGATCAATTTCCCTCACGAATATTGATGCTAAAATTCTCAAAAAAAAATTTAGCAAACCGTATATACCAATGTATCAAACATATCATCCACCATGACGAAGTAGGCTTCACCCACAAATGCAGGGCGGGTTTAACATATGAAAAACCATAAATATTATCCATCATATAAACAAATTAAAGGAACAAAACCACATGATCATATCCTTAGATAGGGAAAAAGCCTTTGACAAAATCTAACACTACTTTATGATTAAAGCCCTGGAGAGATCAGGAATACAGGGAGAATACCTAAATATAATAAAGGCGATTTACAAGAAGCCGATAACTAGTATCAAACTTAATGGAGAAAAACTCAAAGAAATCCCACTAAAATCAGGAACTAGACAAAGATGTCCTCTCTCCCCTTATCTATTCAATATAGTTCTCAAAGTTTTACCTAAAGCACTAAGAGAATGAAAGGAGATTAAGGGGATACAAATAGAAAAGAAAAAGTGAAGCTATCTCTATTTACAGATGATATGATTGTATACATAAGTGACCCACAAAATTCTTCCAAGGACCTGCTACAGCTGATAAACACCTTCAGCAATGTAGCAGGATACAAGATTAACTCAAAGAAATCAATAGCCCTTCTGTACTGTAAAGAGAGAAGAGCTGAAAAAGAAATAAGGAAAATATTACCCTTCATTATAGCAGCAAATAGCATTAAATACCTTGGTGTAACTACAATCAAAGAAGTAACAGATCTATTTGACAAAAATTTTAAATCACTGAAGAAAGAAATTGAAGAGGATATCAGAAAGTGGAAAGCTCTCCCATGTTCCTGGATTGGTAGGGTCAACATAGTAAAAATGTCAATTCTACCAAAGGCAATCTACAGATTCAATGCACTGCCCATTAAAATCCCAACACAATATTTTTTGGACCTTAAAAGAACAATACTCAATTTCGTATGGAATAACATGAAAGCCAGGATTCCCAAAATAATTTTACTCAATAAAAGAACCTCAGGAGGTATCACCATCCCTGACTTCAAGTTATACTATAGAGCTACAGTAATAAAAACAACCTGGTACTGGCATAAAAATAGACTTGTGGATCAATGGAATAAATTTGAGCATCCAGACATTAACCCAAAAACCTATGAACATCTGATCTTTGACAAAGAGGCCCGAAACATTCAATGGAAAAAAGATAGTATATTTAACAAATGGTGTTGGCATAGCTGGATGGAAGTATGTAGAAAAAGGCAAATAGATTCGAGCCTGTCACCCTGCACAAAACTGATATCCAACTGGATCAAAGACCTCAACATAAACCCAGCCACTTTAAACCTGATAGAAAAGAAAGTGGGAAATACACTTCTACGAATTGGCACAGGTGATGACCAATTTCTAAATATAACACCAGTGGCACAGACACTAAGACCAACAATCAATAATTGGGATCCCTTGAAGCTAACTAAGAAGCTTCTGTAATGCCAAGAACACTGTCAATAGGACAAAATGACAGCCTACAGAATGGAAAAAGATTTTCACCAACCCTATAAGTGATAGAGGACTGATCTCTAAAATATATGAACAACACAATAATCTAGAGCCCAAAACCTTAAATAACCCAATCAAAAAATGGGGTTCAGATCTAAAATGGGAATTCTCAGCACAAGAATTACGAATGGCTGAAAGGCACCCGAAGAAGTACTCATCATCTTTAGCCATCAGAGAAATGCAAATTAAAACATCTTTGAGATACCATCTGACACCCTTTAGAGTGGCTAAGATAAAAGGCACCAAGGACAGCCTATGCTGGAGAGGATGTGGAGCAAGGGGAACACTCCTTCATTGTTGGTGGGAGTGTCAGCTTTTTCAGCCACTTTGGAATGCAGTATGGTGGTTTCTCAGAAAATTGAAAATCAATCTCCCCAAAGACCTAGCAATAGCACTTTGGGTGTATACCCTAAAGATGCGCAGTCGCACTCCAAAGCCATTAGCTCAACCATGTTCATCGCAGCATTATTTGTAATAACAAGAATCTGGAAACAACCTAGATGTCCCTCAACTGAAGAATGGATTAACAAACTGGCACATCTACAGAATGGAATACTACTCAGCAGTAAGAAAAAATTATATCCTAAAATTTTCAGGCAAATGGATGGATTTGGAGAATATCCTCCTGAGCGAGGTATCACAAACCCAGAAAGATAAGCATGGTTTGTGCTCTCTCATTATTGGACTCTAAAGAAACAAACAAATAAGAAAAAAAATCAAAGCATGCCCAAGCTGCAAACCACAAATAAAAAGAAGATACCATAATGAACATCTTTTAGAATACAGGATTTTTAAAAATAAAACTTAATTATTTTTAACTGATTTATATATTATTGTATACCTATTGTAGATTTTGAGAGATATATTATCTATAGGTATCTATTATATAACTCCTATTTATACTCTGCTTTTATGCAAATATAATTTTTATACTTCGCCGTTAACTGAAAAGCATCCTGTAGCTGGAAATCAGGAACTGTACATGTGTGCGAGTTGCAGCAGAACACAGAAGCTGAGAGAGAGGGGCGTGGTCACTGAGAACGGGATTCGGACAACACCTGGAGAGAGACAGGATGCAGGCGCAGGCAGTCTCTCTTGCAGAGCTCTCGCAAAGGGGCGGGTATTCAGGTTCGCAGTGGCAGAGCTCCAGGACGGTGGTGGGAGAGTGTGGAGGTTTAACTTTCTTCTAAAACCTTCTCCGTTTTGTAAGTGATTCTCACAAAATAAACCTCACTTAAAACATATATCATGGTGAGTTTGTACCACAATAGCATCCAGCCTACATTGATATAACAACATGTCAAATGTAATAATCATAATGACAGTGTTTTCAATGTCTCTATAATAAGATTTAAATAAAAGCCTGGAGTGGACAGTTTTTATCCAAATATCTGTGCTCAGAGAATAGGCTCTATTATTTTACTTCTCCTCGAATTCTGTGTGACAACTGATAAGTAAGATATCAAATACAAAAATTTCCAGCCATAATTATTATTTGTTTGACTGTACTTCATCTGAAGATACAACTGTCTGTCAATACATTTCAGAAAGAAAAGTAAACACTAAAAATTATGGTTATCTAAGTATCTCAGAGATAACACCTGTATCTGATATCTTCCTTTCAATTTCTATAAATTAACAGAAAAAAATCAATATAGTCAAATAAATTAATGCGCAAGCACAAATCTTCCCTAGATTTCAGAAAAACAAAATTCTGAAACAGACAGGACACAATGGACACAAAATAATTCACCATCCAGGAAAGTATTTGTAATTTGTAAAATTTGGCAAAGAAAAATATTTTTTTCAAAGGACTAATAATGGGTATATTAACAATCATCATCATGTTTAACAATCATCATCATGCTTTTGTGTGTTTGTAATGTGTGTGTGTTTGCATTTGTGTGCATTTATGTGTATTTTTGTTTATCTGATACTTGATGGTTTTGTTTTATTTCTACAATATTTGTTAAGTGTTTTTTTTCTTTTGTTAAGGGAGAAAAAAACAGGAAGTTGGCTTAGTAGAAATGTGAAGACAATCTGAAAACTAGGAGAGAAAGAATAATTCTAACTCATATTGCATGAAATTTTTTAAAAATAAAAATGTAGAAAAAGCATTTTGACCTATTTAATTTTCCATTTTCATTTCTTTCTGACAGTGTTGTTTCCAAGATGTATAAATATGAGAAAAAACAAACAGTTAATTATTAAATCCTGGTGTTTTTTTTTTTTTCAGATGCTTACATATAGCCATTTATTCCCACTCATAAGAATTCTAATCTCTCAAGAATAATAAGTCTCAGCTAATAAAAATGTATTTTATATTCCATGTTTGATGAAAAAGCCTTTATAGACATAACTAAAAATTTATAATTTACTTTTGCAAAAAATGTGAAAGTAACACAAATTCTATCTACATTATTTTTTACAGTAATAAATTAAAATTCATTGTGGGTTAATATAAATCTTAAACCCCTGCATGACCTAGTTGATTTATTCATGTAACAATTATTTACCAGCTATTGTCCAGACAAAAAAGTAATTATATATTTTAGGTTGCAATTTAAACAAAATAAGCATGTGAAAACATTTTGGAACAATTTTACTGGATTTTCTTACAGATAACTTCATAGATAATTAGAAACTATACACACTCTTATTAAGTATGATATAGCGTGTATATAAAACTTCATATCAACTCTTCATTGTATCATACAATTTATACTATTGCAACAATATTTGGAAGTATACTTTTTTTTTCCTGTGAAAATATACTTTTGATTGAGATACAATACATTAGTATAAAAATATCTAGTTATCTGAAATCTTCCTTATTTTTATTTTTTTTAAAATCTTTAATACTTTTCTTATTTTTATCCTTAGATGATTTGACATTTTACTAAGTTTAAAACAGTTTTATATTAGAAGTAAATCAATTTGTCATTAAAACATGTCTAACAGAATTTTAAAAATAAATAGATAATATAAAAATGAATAAAAAAGAAGCTTCTTTGGAACTAGGCCAAAACATTTTGTCACAACTAAAAAAAAGATGAGCAAATACCAAAAATGTCAAGTTTTAATAACAGAGTTAAAACTAAAACTAAGGAAAAAACAAAACAAAATATGACATAAACAATAACAGTAAAATACTTTACAAGACAGAACAGGAAAAAGGCAAAGCTCAAACCAGAGTGATTGAAAGAGGTTGGTGAGCTTTCTACTCACCAACAATGAGAGACAATGCAGAAAAAGGTAAGGTGTTAGAAAGGTGTGCATAAATTAAGTAAAAGAGATTTCAAAGACTAGAAGATTGATTATGGAAATAGAAAGCAAGGTTCTATTGAAACCCTGTTGTTCTGTTGTTGTACCACAGCAGCAGCAAGATAACATTCTTTTTTTTTTTTAGTTTTTGCTAAGTCTGTGATTTGGCCACTTCTAACTGCCTGGGCATTGTACATTTGAGAAATTCAGAGACATTGTCATGAGACTGCATGATGAATATTTGTTTCAGAATACCTATAAAGTATGTGTAAGATTTCTTTCATCAGAACAAGGCATGTTAAACAAGAGGGAAACTTGATTGTATACAGAATCAGAAACATAGATGCAAGTTTGCAGCAGCTGCACAAGATATAGGGAAGATTTCCCTGCAATGAAAATAATATTTTGCACACCTATCCTAAAAGGCTATCCAACAGATGGGGCCAACATCTGGGATCTGACCTCTAATGGAATGCTGTGGGGGAATAAACAGCATGTTTTAGAAAATAAGATGTAATCTCAGAAAAAAATTATAAAAATAAAAAAAAATTTCAGTGTGTTAAAAAAAGAAGAAATAAAAGAAGATAAAAATAAACTCTTGGAAGAATGCCAAAAGAACACAAGCAGCTGAATCCAATAAAAAAAAAAAGTTAAAACAGAATATGAGAGTGGAATTCATAAAGAGATACACTGAAAGTAAATGAACCAGAAATACTAGAAATTAAACTTCAGTAATTTGAATATGAAACTTCATGGAACACTTCACCAATAAATAGTTCAAAATTATGAGGACCATTAGGCCTTAAAGACAAGTTAGATATCCGGCTCTTGTTGACAGCTTGACATAAGCTTTAGAGATTTGCATGAAAGGATCCTCAGTTAATTTCTATCAAACTGGTCAGTGGGCAAGTCCATGGGGGAATTTTCTTGATTTATCATTGATGAGGGAGGGCCAAGTCTACTGGAACTGGTGAGATCTCTGAGGAAGTGTTCCTGTGGTGTGCAGGAAGGTTAAGCTAAGTAAGACAAATGAGGATGATAGTAAGCAGCATTCTTTCATGGTCTCTGTTTAAATTCCTACCTCCAAGGAGAGTTCTGGTCCGGATTACCTCAATGATAGGCTCTAATCTGACTGTTGGAAGACTACAGGAAATTTTCTTTGAGTTGATTTTGTTTGTTGAGTTTTGTTACATCAACAGAAATTGAAGAATCATAGAGTAAGTAGAATACTAACAAAATTACAAAAATAAATTTATAAGAAAATATGAAAAGAACAATTGAGACTTTTGGGCACTTGGAGACTATTCCATGAACAAATGGTATCAGAATTCATCCTAAAGTTACAGAAAAATTCAATAAAAAGTAAAATTGGAAACTATCTTAAAATTAGGAACCAATATGGCCAATAGTTTTTTACAATACCAAGTGGTCAATATTAGAAAAGAGTTTAGTTTTTAGTGCAATGCACTAGTGAAGGCAAAAAAACCCACCAACAAATAAATCAAAAGGAAGCATGAAAAAGAGAAATAACAAGTCATATTTAATGTAAGACCCATTATGCCAACATTAAATTCCTCAAATTAAACTATTACATCCCAGAGATCAAGGAATGATACATTTCAAGGTCTCTGGGGGAGCATCAGTTTTCAACCCAGATAACTAATGAGAAAAAATACCTGTCATAATTAAAAGAGAAAATATTTTTATAAAAAAAGTTAAAGAAGTTTATGACAACTAAGATAGCTCTATAAAACATAATGAAAGGAATACTTCAGACTAATGATAAAATAAACACATATATGTGATTACTCTAAAGAATGAATCATGCTAATAGATTAGCTAAGCAAACCGAGAATAGAAGGCTGAATACTAAAAATTCAAGCTAAGTTGAAAAAGCATGCTATTTAGTAACTATAATAATTAATAGCCTCAAAGTCAATCAGAATATAAAACATAGCAGATTTTTACAAACATTATTTATTTATTTATTAACTGAAAAAAACACATTTCACCTTAAAAATAAAACAAAGACAAAATTGGGGTGAAAGGATATAAAAACTTATTTTAAGAAGACTGAACTAAGAACCAATTTGATTCCTCTGTTTCAGTATTTGACAAAATAAATTTCAAATATCAATTAGCAGAGATAAAAAG
This sequence comes from Sigmodon hispidus, assembly GCA_004025045.1. Lineage (NCBI taxonomy): Eukaryota > Metazoa > Chordata > Mammalia > Rodentia > Cricetidae > Sigmodon > Sigmodon hispidus. The sequence goes on along the minus strand of PVIH01020487.1, from coordinate 21,687 downwards.
GTCATTTTATACTGCTTAAGGGAACAATTAATCAAGAACATGCAATATTAAACACATACACACAAAAAGAATGTACTCATTTTCATAAAACCCTACAAATATAGTGGATTTATTTCATTAGATTAATTTATAAATTTATAATAATTAATGTAGACTAGTGCCAATAACAATAGAGAGTAATGTCAGTACCTTACTCCCATCAACATATGTCAACTCAAATCAACAGAGGAACAATTTATATCATAAATCAAAAGGACAAAATAAACACCTGCATAAAATGACATTCAAATACTTCTGAATGCATATTCTTCTCAGATGTTCTCTTTGTTTTCTCTAAATAAGTGATGATAGAGTACATACTCCTAAATAGTACATCTAAATCACATTATAACCATGAGATAATATCCTAAGACACAAAGTGATTCTTAACAAATATAAAAATGAAAGAATTGTTTTCTATCTTGCCATAATGAAGAAAACAAAATATAAATGGAAATAAAAAATAAAGAATATGTACACCTGTGTGAACTATATACACTGTAGAATTCTGATTGAACCACAGAATAAATAAGCATACAATTTAAAATTTTGTCACATTAAATGAAAACATTGTTACCAAAATTTGTAGAATAATATGAAAACCACCCAGGTAACAAGTCTAATAACCACAAGTAAATACATAGTAAAACAAAACTTCAGCCATCTGAAATAGGCAAATGATGTACTTCAGGGCATTAAAATAAACAAGATTAATTCAAACCTCATATCTACAGGTGAAAAAAAACTAAGAACTTGAGGAGGCCCATGCCATAATACAAGCCCATACCTGATAGGGCCAGGAACCAGAAGATAGATAAGAATCAGGATAAATTCAAACACAAATGGAAATAATATCAGTGAAATGATTACTAGTGGTATTATGCTATACTCATAGACAGGGGTCTAGCCCAGTTTTCATCAGAGGAGTTTCATCCAGCAACTGATAGGAGCAGATGTAAAGACCCACAATCAAATATTAGCTAGAGCCAAGCAAAACCTTGGAACAAAGGGGAAAAGAACTGTAGTAGCCAGAGAGGCAGAGGACAACCATAAGAACAGAGCCCACCACACAATCTTACCAGTAACCTAGGGACTAAAAAAAGACTGAAATGACAACCTCAAATATGTATGCGTTCAAGCTATGTTCTCTGCATATTAGTTATGGTTCTATAACCTAGCGCTCTTGTGGAACTCTCAAATTTGAGGGTGATAGTATCTCTGGCTCCTCTGCTTGTGCTTGAGACCTCTTTTCTTTTATTGGCTTGCCTTACCTATCCTTGATATGAAGTCTCATTGTAACTGGTTAGACTATATTTGGTGAGTATCAGTGTGAGCCCTGCTCTCTCCTAGAAAGAAAATGGATGAGGAGTGTATCTGGGGGAGATGTAGGTAGGGAGATGAATCAGAAGAAGTGGAGGAAAGGGGAAATGTGGACAGAATATAATGTGCGAAAAAATAAAAGGGAAAAAATTTAATAAACTTAAATATATTGTCAAATAAGTAAATAAATAAATAGCTTTCTGGAAAAGGAAAAAAGCATTCCATATTTTGGCAAAATATGACAAAATGGAGGGAGCTTGAACAAGGATATACATGAATAAAAAATATGACTTTATTCACAATAAATAAAAAAGAAAAGAAAAAATTAAAAGCTGCTATACATGGAAAATACCTTTATTAATTCAAGTTGCTGCAAATGAGAAAAATGCATATGTTCTTAAATATACATCAAATAATGTATCAATACATTACATGAAAGAAAGTACAGTGGCACATGCCTTTAATCCAAGCACTTCAGAGAAAAAGGCAGATCTCTATTAATTTGGTGCCACCCTAGGCTACAAAGCAAGTTCCAGGACAGCCAAGGCTACACAGAGAAACCCTGTCTTAAAAAAATTAAAAATTAAAAATAAAGAAAGATAAGTAAAGGTGTACACTTGGTGATATATTCCAGTAAGTTATATATATGTCCTTAATTTACCCACCGTCATGTGAAATTAACATGCACCACACCCTTACAATCAAAGCCTTCTTTAAATATTTACTAAAAGTGATCAGAGACAAACTGACACCCTTGAAACTCAGACCTGTGTCCAGAGAGGAATCAGAGGTGAGCAGATTCCAGGTCCTGGGCTTCCTGTCTGGAGAATCACTCTGCAGGCCCAGGGTCAAACCCAAGGTCCTAATCTCCAACTCTTGATAGCAGACAGGCCCTAGGTTTTAGCTGGGAGGGGCCTTCTCCACCAACCCCTAAAAGGAGGAACCTACACAAGGCTGGGTCCCACTTCCAGGATGAAATGTATAATCAGAAATGAACTGAAGCCTTTGAATCTCAGACCTGTGTCGAGAGAAGAGTGAGAAATCATACAGACACCTTGCTCAGAGCAGACAGGAGACAAGCCCTCTAGCCTAAACTTACTAGGAGCTAGTGAACCACTGAATCCTTGAGCAGATGCCAGTGCGAGAATACATATAAGAATACAAAGAACAACAAAGCATCATCAGAAGAAACTGGTGGTACTACAACATCAACACCTGAACAGAGCAATGAAGAGGAAACAGAAGGAAACAACAGCAAAACACCTTTATGAAGATAGAAGATAGAAGCCTTAAAAGAAGATATAAAAAATTACCTTAAAGAAATAGAAAAAAATAAGAACAAAAAAATCAGAAGAGATGAAAAAATCCTGGAAAGAAACGAAAGATATCCAAGAAAAGAAAATCCAATAAATGAAAGAAACATTCCAGGATCTAAAAATTTTAATAGAAGAAATAAAAAGGCACATGAGGAGGCAAAGACGGAAGAAAAAAATCTGAAGAAAAGAGTTGGAACTACAGATACAGTCATAACCAATAGAATCCAAGAGATGGAAGAGAAAGCTCTGGAGTAGAAGACTCAATAGTGGAAAGAGATACATCAGTCAAAGAAAAAATTAAAACCAAAAAAGCCATAATACAAAATGTTCAGAAAATTTGGGACACCATGAAAGAACTAACCTAAGAGTAATAGGAATAGAAAAAAGAGAAGAATACCAGCTCAATGCTACTGATATGGTATTGAATAAGATCATAGAAGAAGACTTTCCCAACCTAAAAATTGAAATGCCTACAAAGATACAAGAAGCTTACAGAATAACAAATTGATTTGACCCTGCCAAAAAATTCTGCTCACTATATAATAATCAAACCACAAAACATACAAAACAAAGAAAAAAATTTAAGAACTGCAAAAGAAAATAGTCAACTTACCTATAAAGGCAGATTCATCAGAATAACACCTGAATATTCAATGGAAACAATGAAAGCAAGAAGGTCATTGTAGAAGTCCTACAGATAGTAAAAGACCAGACCCAGACCCTCTTTTTCTGTTTCTCTCTGACCTCTGTACTCTCTTTCTCCTTCTCCTCTCTACCCCCACACGCTTGTAAATTAACCTGTGGCTTACTTGGCAATGTGCTGGCAGATTCTTTCACACACAAAATACTAACAAAATTAATAATCCCACAGAAAAAAAGCCCCTCCCCGCTCAAAAAAAGAAATACATACAAGCTACTACCAAAAATAAAAGGAAATATAAATCAGTGGTCAATAATATCCCTTAATAGCAATGAACTAAATTCACAGAAAAAAGACACAAACTAACAAAATGAATACAATAACAGAAACAATCCTTCTACTGCATATAAGAAACACACCACAACCTGAAAGACAAACACAGGCTCAGAGTAAATGGTTGGGAAAAGATTTTCAAATCAAAAGTCCTGAAAAAACAAGCTGGTGTTGCCATCCTAATATCTAACAAAGTAGACTTCAAACTAATATCAGTTAAAAGAGACCAGAATGGACATTACTTATTCATCTGAGGAAAAGTTGATCAAGATGAGATTTCAATCCTGCATATTTATGACCTTAATATAAGGGCACCCATGTATGTAAAAGAAACAGTACTAAAGCTCAAACCTCATACCAATTCTCCCACCCTAATAGTGGGAGACTTCAATACCCCACTTTTACCATTGGATAGGTCAACCACACAGAGACTCAACAGAAAAATAAAGAGTCTAACAGAAGTTATGATGCAAATGCATTTAACAGTTATTTTCAGAAGATTCGACCCAAACTCAAAGGAATATACATATTTCTCAGTACCATATGGAACTTTCTCTAAAATTGACCATATAATTGGTCATGAAGCAAATATCAATAGATACAAAGAAGGGAAATAATTCCTTGTATAATACCAGACCACCAAGGCCTACAGTTAGAGATTAACAGCATCAAAAAATTACAGAAAGCCTACCAACACATAGAAACTAAGCCTCACTTACCTGACCATTCCTGGGTCAAGGAAGAAACTAAGGAAGAAATCAAAGTCTTTCTAGAGTTTAACAAAAATGAATCCATAATGGACCCAAATTTATGGGACACAATGAGAATAGTCTTAAGAGGAAAATTCATAGCACTAAATACCTATGTGAAAAACCTGGAGAAATCCCACACTAGAGAACTAACAACACAGCTGAAAGCCTTAGAGCAATTAGAAGCAAACTCACATAGAAGGAGTAGACGGCAGGAAATAATCAAACTTATAGCTGCAAACAATGCAATTAAAAAAGGAATACAAAGAATCAATGAATCCAAGCGTTGGTTCTGTGAGAAATCAACAAGACATATATACCCTTATTCAAACTCACCAAAAAGCAGAGATAGAGTAGCCAAATCAACAAAATCAGACATGAAATGGGGGACATAATGAAGACCCCCAAAATCCAGAGAATTATAAGGCCATAATTTCAAAATATGTACTTCACAAAAATGAAAACCTAGCAGAAATGGAGAGATCTTTGAACAGGTACAATTTACCAAAATTAAATCAAGATCAAATTAAATACTTAAATAGTCCTACCACCCTAAAGGAAATTGAAGTTGTCATTAAATGCTATCATATAAAAAAGACCAGATCCAGATGGTTTCAGTGCAGAATTCTACCAGACATTCAAAGAAAAATTACTACTAATGATCCTCAAACCTTTTCACACAGTAGGAAACCGAAGGAATATTGTCCAACTCTTTGTATGTTGCCACGATTATCCTAATACCCAAGGGACTTGAGTATACAACAAAGAAAGAGAATTACTGACCAATTTCCCTCATGAATATTAATGCAAATGTTCTCAACAAAATTCTGGCAAACTGTATACAACAACATATATAAAATATCATCCACCGTGATCCAGTAGGTTTCATACCAGAAATTCAGGGATGGTTTGACACACAAAAACCATGAATGTCATCCATCATATAAACAAACTGAAGAAAAAAAAACACACATGATCATATGCTTAGATGCTGAAAAGCCTTTGACAAAACCCAACACTCCTTTATCATACAAAGCCCTGTAGAGATAAAGAGTACAGTGAAAATTCCCAAATATAGTAAAAGCAAATGACAAGAAGCCGCAGGCCAATGTCAAACTAAAGAGGGAAAAACTCAAAGCAATCCCACTAAAATCAGGAACTAGACATGGCTGTGCTTTCTCTCCTTATCTATTCAATATAGTTCTTGAAGTTTTAGCTAAAGCAGTATGAGAACAAAAGGAGATTAAGAGTATACACATTGAAAAAGAAGAAGTGAAACTATCTTTATTTGCAGATGATATGATTGTGTACATAAGTGATCCACAAAATTCTACTACGTAATTTCTACAGCTCAAGTTATAACAACTTCAGCAATGTAACAGGATATAGGATTCATTCAAAAAAATCAGTAGCCCTCCTATACACTAAAGATGAAATGGCTGAAAAAAATAAGGGAAGCAACACCTTTTATAGTAGCTGCAATTAGCAAAAAACACCTTGGAGTAACTATAACTAAGGAAGTAACAGATCTTTTTGATATAAACTTTAAATCACTGAAGAAAGAAATTGAAGAGGATACCAGTACATGAAAAGATCTCCCATGTTACTGGGTAGGGATGATCAATATAGTAAAAATGGCAATTCTACCAAAAGCAATCTACAGATTCAATGTACTTCCCATCAAAATTCCAACACAACTATTTTTACAGACATTGACAGAACAATATTGAATTTCATTTGAAATAACAGAAAAGCCAAGAGTGTCAAAATAATTTTGCTCAACAAAAGAACCTCAGTAGGTATCACCATCCCCGTCTTCAAGTTATACAATAGAGCTACATTAATTAAAAAAAAAAAAGCCTGGTACTGGCATAAAAACAAACTTGTGGATCAATGGAATCAAATTGAACATAACAACATTAATCCAAAAACCTATAAATATATGATATTGGACAACAAAATATTCAATGGAAAAAAAAGATAGTTTCTTTAAGAAATTATGGCATAGCTGGATGGTAGTTTGTGGAAAAATGCAAATAGATCCAAGCCTATCACTCTGCACATAACTCCAATTCAAGTGGAACAAAGATATCAACTAAAACCCAACCACACTGAACTTGATAGGAAAGAAAGTGGGAAATATCCTTCAATGCATTGGCACAGGTGACCATTTCCTAAGTATAACATCAGTAGCACGGATACTAAGACCAACAATCAATAAGTGGGACCTCCTTAAACTGAGAAGCTTCTGTAAAGCCAAAGACACAGTCAAAAACACAAAACGAAAACCTACAGAATCAAAAACATTTTCACCAACCCTATAAGTGACAGAGGACTGATCTCTAAAATATATAGAGAACTCAAGAACCTAGACCCCAAACATTGAATAACCTAATCAAAAAATGGAATTCAGAACTAAAAAGTGAATTCTCAGCAGAAGATTTACAAGTGGCTGAGAGGCCCTTGAAAAAGTGTTCAACATCTTTAGTCATTAGAGAAATGCAAATTAATATCTTTGAGATACCAATTTACGCCTCTTAGATTGGCGAAGATAAAAGACACAGGTGACAGCCTATGTTGGAGAGGCTGTGGAGCAATGGGAACACTCCTTCATTGTTGGTGGAAGTGTAAGCTTGTTCAGCCAGCCTGGAATGCAGTATGGTAGTTTCTCAGAAAACTGTGAATCAATCTCCCCAAAGATCCACCAATACCCCTACTTGGCATATACGGTATAGATAATCATTCTCACTCCAAAGGCATTAATTCATCCATGTTCATAGCAGCATTATTTGTAATAGTAAGAACCTGGAAACTCTTAGATGCCAATCAACTGAAGAATGGATTAACAAACTGTGATACAGCTATACAATGGAGTAATATTCAGCAGTAGAAAAAATTGATACCCTAAAATTTGTAGGCATATGAATTGATTTGAAGAATATCCTCTTGAGCAAGGTATCACAAACTCACAAAGATAAGCAGGGGATGTACTCACTCATTAGTGCACTTTAAACAAAATGCTAAGCATTTCCATGGTGCAAACCACAACCACTGAACAACCTGGGATGTGAAATACCTGGACTGGTACTTTGGAGCCCATTTTCTCCAGAGGAATATATGACCCAGTTTTGATGTTGAAGTTAGAAATGTGGAGTAGATGCTTAACTAAACTACCTTGGTACCTTGGGACCTCCTGCCCTTGCTTCGGAGGAGATAAAGTGATGGAGAGAAGAGTGAGTGACTGGGAGGGGCCAGAAGGGCAAGGGAGTTTGTTTAAGGGGATGCATGTATATAAATGAGATTTTATTCATAATAAAAACAATAAAGAAAAATAAAAAAGAAATAAGTAAAAATAAACAAAATAGTTATTTACTAAATGTAGGGCGCGATTTGCCTTTGCACAACTTGCCAGAACATTCTATTGCCGCGTATGCTAATTAGGCATCGAGTAGTGACCAATGCGATGTGCTTATGCTAATTAGGCATTGAGAAAGGACCTATCCGATGTGATCCTCAAATATGTTAATGAGCCATTATTTTGGGCCAATCACCAGCCACATGCTAATGAGTATTACTTTGAACCAATCACCAGCCATATGTTAATGAGGCATTGTGATGGGCACCAATCACGCACCAGGCTTCCCTATATAAGCAGGCTGAATCTCAGGCTCGGGGTCTTCTTTCCACCATTTCACAACTGAGCTGTACTCCAGTAAAGTGTGATCCAAGAAGAATCGTGCGTGTGGTGACTCATCGTTCTGCAGGCCAGAAGCGGCTCGCCACAACTAAATGTATCATAAAAAACAATGTTATTTATATATTGATTATAATATTCATGTTTTTGTGTATATGACTTCAACAACTGTGTACTATGTTTGATTTAATCATTTGCATCTGCTCAAGCACATTTATGATAGACCATTTTTAAAACCCCTCTTGAGGTGTTAAGAACAACCTTACATATTTCTGTAGTTTAATTTTATTTGATATTTTCTCATTACTGTATTCATCTAGCAGCCTATATGCCAAATAAATTTCTAGGATATTTTTCAGTTTTTCCTGTTCCATAAAGTTGAATTACATAAATTCTTTATTTGTATGTATATTATAAACCCTTCTGTCTAATGCATTCTAGTTTTATTTAACTTATAATCATTTCTTTCCACTTTGAAATAAAACATCCATCTTTAACATTAGAAAGTAGTCAGAATTAACATTCTATTTTTCTGTCAATGCAAAGATGTGTTTGAGTTTACTTTGCTCTTGAAGAGATAAATACGAAGCCCCTATGTTTTCTCAATCAGTTCCTTAGAAGTTTTGAAGACAAAATCAGATATAAAATTGTCCTATTTTAGTCAGACTATGGACTTGACGATTTCCACTGAATATCTTTTAATAATATGCTTTAAAATAAAAATCAAAATTAAGCACTGCAGTGTGTTAGCAAAAATATGTCTCTATAAGTGATATTGTGTATTCATTCAGTTATGAGCTAATTTTTAATTTTTAATGGTACTTCATGTATAAATATTGCCATGGATTAGAACACTGTTTAAATTCCTTATGGTCCTCATCAAGGACAAAACAAAACAGGATTTCTAGATTTTTTTTTTATATAATTTGACTGTGTTTAAATACAACTAATTTTCATATACAGAATTTAAGTTAATTTAATAAATTGTGTTATTAATTCACTAGACATAATTATAGAAATGGATACTTGAAGTTTGCTTTTTTTCTGTACATTTTCTAAACCATGACAATATATCAGCATACTTTATTAAAATATTTCAAAAGCTATTACTATTTAATAATTTAGTTTATGTATCTTTGAAGATAATACTTTATAACATATAACTTTGTATTAGTATTAACTGCCTCAAGAAATGTAATTGATCTTACAGTTGTTCTATGAGATCTATATATTTTGTTAAAACCTTCTCTTTTTTTCCTTCTTTATTTTGTATTTATCAAAAAAAACAGTAAAAAATTTAAAATGCAGAAGAGTTAACAATAACTATTCAGAGGATAAGAATCATAAGCATGGCTTATGAAGGGTGGAAATGTAAATAAGATTGCTACACATATATTTACTTTGTGTTCAGCTTTCCCTCTGAATTTTTTTTCTATCCCTATATATCCTTATTCAAGGTCTCTTCCCCCTCCCACCACATCTGGTCATTTTTCTTCTCTGCAACTCCCCATCCCCTCCCTGGGCAGAGAGCAGACAGTCCTATGGTCCCACTGACCCAATAATGCTTAGCTCAGTCTCCACTCCTGGCAAATCCAGTTTTGTCCCCTTCCCTCAAGAGTGAGTCAGGTGTTCCTATAGTTGGAGTGGGGTTCGAAGGGGCAGTCCAGGGTGTTTCTGATCCCAAGCTGTTCAGTGGTTGTGGTTTGCCGCTTGGGCATGTTTGGCTTTTTTTCTTGTTTGTTTGTTTAGAGACCACTAGTGAGTGAGTACATCCCCTGCTTATCTCTCTGAGTTTGTGATACCTCTCTCAGGAGGATATTCTCCAAATCCATCCACTTGCCTGCAAATTTTAGGATATCATTTTTTCTTACTGCAGAGTAGTATTCCATTGTGTAGATGTACCACAGTTTGTTAATCCATTCTTCAGTTGAGGGACATCTAGGTTGTTTCCAGATTCTTGCTATTACAAATAATGCTGCTATGAACATAGTTGAGCTAATACCTTTGGAGTGTGAATGTGCCTCTTTCCCCTGCTCCAGAGTGCGCTGGGACTCTGCAGACAGCACTTGGTCCCGGGAGTGGAACCGGAAGCTATGGGCTGTTAAAACCTTCTTAAAACTACTCATTAAATTTGTCCCTCTTAACTACATGTTTATTTTTAAATAAGTAATGTAGTACTATTATGCTGGTATGTTGTAAATATTTGTCCCAATAATGGATTTAATAACAAACTGATTGGCCAAAGGCAAACAGCAAGTGTGGGTGGGGTTAAAAGGCTAAGAAAACTCAGGAACATCTTCAAGCAGAAACAACAGCCAAACACAGATGTCAGAGCCACCGGGGCTGACAGAAAATGCAGAGGAAATGCTGCTCCGAGAAAAGGTACCAAGCGACATGGCTGAACAAGATGGGTTAGTTCAGGTGAAGGAGTTAGCAAATTATATGTCTGGGCCCTAGGTAAATCAGCACAAAAATAATGTAAGACTGTGTGTGATTATTTGAGGCTAAGCAGGGCTGAGAGTGGTACTAAAACCTCTGGTCCAGGTCCGGAAAGTCTGGGATAGAACCTTTTACCCCAAAGTTACCCAGTTTTATTTTCTCACTTTTCATCACTCCAGGACAAAATTTACATTGTGAATAAAATAGCAAATAGAAACCATGTAAAATGGTTGTTTTATATTTTCTAGATTTTTTTATAATTCAGTTTTATTGTATAATGAAACTTTTGTACTGGTGAGTAATTTCTACGTGAAACTAGATAAGATGTAACCATTCACATTATATTACTAATTTACATCAGAATTTATTTTGGGTTGCTTTTAATAGTTTCCATTTCTGCTGATATCATTCATTTGGCATAAGTTTTAATTAGAATCCTTAATATATTAACATATTAACATCTTGGTTCTTAGGTGAAAACTCTTTTTTATTGTGTCTGAACCTAAGGATACTTTCACTCTCTACCTTTACTTCCTGTTGTTCCATGTTTGTTATTATTTTTCCCTTTGCTATGCCTCAACCTTCCTCAGCTGGTAACTGCAAGTGGCACTGAGAATTATGAACAATGAACATCACCCGAGAGGAATAGAATTCATTACATTTCAACTCTCAGTAGAGGAAAATGTGAATTGTGCTGCTCTTATTACTTTTACATCTCCAGTCTTTATCAGGGAATTTCTGCTGCTGTAGTCCTTGGAAGGATTGGATTTCTGGGAAAGGTTTGTTTGTATTCCACTGTATTTAAACTGGCTTCTTTTGCAGTGCTATAAAGTTGGACAGAAATGTTCTAGATTTCTATAATTAAATATATTTTTAATGTAGCTGTCTTTTGAAGCTATGGTCTTCACACTTTTTACAAATCCTTTTTGTTGTAGTTGTGTTTTCATGTTGACTAATTAATTAACCCCTTGTCCTTGTTGCTGTGCCTTCTGCCCTTTCATCCAACAAGACTGGGTCAGTTTTGCTGGTGCCTTTTTGCCACTTACCTGTTTGTGTTTTTTCTCTTTGACAGAAAAGATGATATTTGAATAAGGAGACATTTCTTTTCTCATTTGAGATACATTTTTAATATTATTCGTCCAGCTCAGAATTGCTTCACAAAATACAAATAACTGCTAATGAGATACATCTTTGTGCTACAACTTTTTATCCACTTTGCCAGGGCAGCAATAGACCTTTCTAACTTATTCATCCCTGCTACTCCCTGGTGTAATCTGGAACTTAGAAATGAGTGGGATCCTGAAACCTAATAATGCAAATAATAATGATTCACTGTTTTTTCTATATCCAAATTTCTTCCCCGGCCTCAAAATAATTCAGTTCCTTCAATGATAATATTTTACTCTTTTAATTACTTTGTTAGTATGCAATCACATGTGCATCTTGCCCTTAACATATTTATGCTTAGTGTATACCATCTGGTGTGTTGGGAAATATAACACCTGGGTACAAATTTTGGAATATAAATACATCTGGCTTCAGAGCCTATCAATATTTTCTCAGTATATTTCTTTAAATGAGTAATTTTATTAATCTTGGTTAACTTTTTAAATATAATTGAATAAAAATATTTTCTGCAGAAAAACAAAGTGTACATGGTCCAAAATACCTACATAAAAAAGAAACAATGAACAAAAAATGGAGAATGATATTAAAGACATCTGACATCTCTAGGATTTTGTATCACAGAATGATTCCAGATTCTTGTATCCCAGACGTATACATCGTGGCAAATAATGCAAGAAACTTAATTAGAAAAGGATGTTCCAGAGAATGCCCTCACTCAGTAAGGCCAAGTGAATATGTATTGTTGACATAGGCAGAGTACTGACTAAGATCAAAGTCCTAAGCCCATGTGAGACTGGCAAAGCAGTTGCCAGTGCAGGATAAGCTCAAAGTTGGCCAAAGCCTTTGTTTTTAACTACAATTACAAATGTTTATGAAGACTTTTTCAGTATGTAAAACTATAATAATCATATAGCAATGGTAGTGTCCCTGTCCTTTTTACAAACCTACTAGTCTCCTATAAATACATGGGAACACCTCTTCCTGTATTATCCCTAAGAAATGCACTCTAGGCATCAACTCTTTAGAGTGCACACCTGACCTGAACCAATCTTTTCTTTATACAAGTGTCTGAGTTTGCTTTAGTATCAGTCCTTTCTTTATCCACACAGTGCCCCACTCAGGATTCTGCATCCCAAGCTATGTGAGACACAGAAATCTTGCATACCTTGGTAGAAGATACACTGCCTAAGGAAAAAGAAAGCTAGAACAAAGAAAGTTTAGTAGCTAAATGGACTCATGTTTGAAAACTGGTATTGCATAACAAATATATGGTGTTTTTTCCAGTGGACAAAGAAGAGGTTGTGCTTATATATTTGGTAAAACACACACACACACATACACACACACACACACACACACACACACACACACACACTCACACACATAAAACCACAACAACCACCAAAAACACATAAAGAAAGAGAGACTGTATTTGAAAGACAAAGAGAAAGGGGGCATATATAAAAGGGTTTAAAGAGAATTGAAAGGGAAGAGATAAATAATGTAATTACATAAAAATCTTAACTATTTGAAATATACATTAAGTCTATAGGAACATCATTACTATGGAATGATTAATGAATATCTTGTAAGATTCTGAGTATCAGAGTAAATATTATAAGATAGTGTCTTTTGGATGGGACAGGGATGTTGGGCAAGATCTGAAAATACTACACTACTTGACATCCCAACATGAATGGAGATTAGTTATACAAGGGATTATTTCTATATAAAAAGCTACACAGAGTAAATGGCTGTTAAGGGAGAGAGATTAGTTTTTCAAGGACAGGATCCTACTGCCAAGAGTAAGATTCTTTAAATACTTGCAAATGAGGACAGCACTAACTGGATTCAAAAGGTGGAAGGACACATATGTATGAAAAGTAAAGAACATTATGCATATAGTAACATTTGCATATTAGTTGTACTTATGTGCACACAGGTGTAGATGTTAATAAAATAGTCAATAAGTGAGGGGTGTTTTGTGTATGAATTTAAACATCACACAAATAAAAATAAATAAATGAACAGAAAAAGAAAGAAGAATCATCTTACTCTGTATGTTCTGTCACAAGAAAGCAAACAAAATTTCTGCAATTATGTATTCCTGCAAATATCTCATTTGTTGTAATTATTAATTTTAACCTCTATTCCCTACTCCCTGACTAAATTTGACATTCTTCATATTCCCATGCCACTTTCATCCCTAGGTGATAGTGACTTAAAATTTCAGGTGAAATTTTGCTAGTCACCACAATTAATATGTTTTTTTCATTAATTGAGACACAAGATGATAACAGCAAACATAAATACAGTGGCTTCCATGTGATACTGATTGTTTCTTATTTTGTTACATGTCAGATGATCTTTTTACTTTTTGTAATAATATAATCATCACAGATTATGCAACTTGGAATTATATTTAGTACTGATGGAATGAAATATGCAAGAATAGAGCTCTCATTCATCACTGGTGTATCTTATACTTGTAATCATTACTAACTTTAATCTTATATGGTTCTGGAGGAAGATAAATTTTGGAACTGCCATCTCTTGAATTTAATATCAATTTATTACTCACATACTCCTGAAGTCACTTTTAATTTGCACCCAGTTAAGAGAATAAACTCATGATTTTAGCCACATAAAGACTAAAATGTTTATGTGATACAGACAAAAGTACTCAACTAAAATTTTATTCACATATTATTTCCTCTAAAATTTCAAACTTTTCCAGTATATTGTTTGGTGTTTGGATAACATTGAGAAAATATCTCAATGTCTGTAACTTTGTGAAAATTCTAGCCTGAATTATAGGTGACAACATGGTTTCTTTGGATGAAAATTTATCTTGAAGACATCTTTAGTTTACTTTCGACATGTTACTGCCTCTGAGAAGGGTTTGAATATCTTGTCAAATTGTAATCCAAGTTATCATTTAGATATTATAGTGTTAATTTCTACTCATAGTTTTTTAAACTATATTACATAAAATACCCCAGACTGGAAGTATTTGATTTTGTCATCTGTATGTACTTAGAAAATACAAAATTTAAAGAACAAATTAATAAAAATCACCAAAAAAATAAATATATAAATAAATAAAAGAAAAAAAAATAGAACTGCTAAGATGGCCAAGCCTTCCTTAATTAATCTGCAGACGGAGAACAACTTCAACTGAAACCTAATGTAAGTTTTTAGAAATTACCAACCGAATGTTATGAATTATCTATAAGAAATATCAAATTTGGAAAAGATAAAAAAATGTTGACTATTACGAGTGTCTCAAAGAAAAATTTATTGGCATTGAGGTTCTGTTACAGCAATGTTGGAGAAGCTACATCTTAACATGAGATTTAAGTTCAAATTTCAAAATATTTGTAAAGTATTTTCATACTACATTGGAATGTTTAGAGAAGTGGGTAATATAAATGTGACCTATTATCACATAGAATATAAAAGTCTGAGCTACTGATCTCTGAATTGTTTTAAATATATCTGTGAGATCATAATGCTTTAATGTGTTGAGATTTTTCACTGATCTTCTAAAAGTAATGAAAGAAATTATTACTAGTCACAGCATAATTAGAAGGAATACTATACTGTTGCTTATCATTAAGTTGTAGATATTAAATTGTTTCAATATATCTTAATATCTTAGTACTTTTTTGTTATTCTTAGCAAAAACATAAACCTGTTTTTATCTCTCTTCCCTCTTCTATGCTTCTATGAGTGTGTGTGTGTGTGTGTGTGTGTGTGTGTGTGTGTGGCCAGAGAAATCAACCTCAAGTCTGTGGTTGTCAACATTGCTGAACAGGCTAGCCTAGATTGTTAAATGCCACTAAGAATGCACTTACCTGTCTTTGTCTTTTCTAAGCTTTGATTTCTAGAGTGAATAATAGCATGTATGACCTATTAATGTAGGTTCTGGGAGCCTACACCATCTGCTATGTAAGGACTACATGAGATAAGTTGTTTCCCCAGAACCTGACTTACTCTAAAAATAGATTATTATAAAGCATAAATCTTGTGCTAGGAAAAAGCATAATCATTTGGATTGTGATGTAGAGCTTGTTTGTAATGATACCAATTTTACAAGCAATAGTATGACTAAAATAAAACAGAATTTTAGAGGGTATAATTATGAGGGACATTTCTGATTACATTTAAAAATCATGTGGTAAAAGATAGGTAAGGAATTAAATACACACAGAGCATATAAATATTATATTTATCAAATTAATTTGATTTCACAGTTAAAACACAACTTAAGTAGAAACTATAAGTATCATATTGTTTCTGTCCAATATTAGATTTCCTATTCCACTGGAGCTATAGCAATAATGAGGACAGTTTCATTTGGAATATTAAATATTAGGAGGACAATATTTGGTCCTCAATGTATATATTTGTATGTATGTATGTATGTATGTATGTATGTATGTATGTATGTATAATCTTCTACAGTGAGGAACCAAAAGTTTATTTTATGCTTTAATTATAGATTTAAATTGATCCCTATTGTCTGCTAGTTTATCAAGATTTTACCAAAATTTCTATTCCAATTATTTTAAATTCATAATTGACACACATATAATTAATAAATATATATGGACAATGCATGAAACTAGAAAGAAATACATTATGATTATAACTGTAGAGTTACTTTAAAACCTAACACATTTTCTTTTGTGGAACAATTTTGTCTTAGCTCTCATTCCTAGCCCCAAGCTCTCACAATAGTGGTAGAGAGATGATGGCTGACCAGGGCACTTAACAAAAAATCAGATGCCCTAAACAAAGGCATTCACCACATCAAAAGTTTAGGTGGTCACTTTATGTTTTAGGCAATTTCAGGCTACAACTAGAGGAAACAACTCACAGTCATAATATTTCGGTGAGCTAACTGATTATTTTGCTTTTTTTTTTAACTTTAAGAAATAATGTTACTTAAGAATTTTAAAATTGGATGTTTTTGAAAGATATTAAGATAATAATTATAAAATCTTTTTAAAATATAGCTTTAAAATTTGATAGAAATAACTGCATAAGAATCAATATTTTGTTCAATATTCATTTTTTAGCTGTAGAATTAAAAAATTAAAAAAATGAGTATAAAGTACTAAGCACACAAGCATAATTTTACTTCTGTTATATAATTAGGAGTGAGTACATACCTTGTTTGTACTCTGGGTCCCTGTTTCCTCACTCAGGATGTTTTATTCTAGCTTCATCTATTTTCCTGCATATTTCAAGATATGATTCTTCATTTACATTTTTGTTTCTGCTTAGTAATACTCCAGTGTGTAATATACCACATTTATTTTGCACTGAATCTGTCCATTGCTCCTGGCAAAAGTGCAATTTTTACTGTGTTGATCCTATCTATCCAAGAGAATGGGAGATCTTTTCGCGTTGTATATCTAATTTAAGTTCCTTCTTCAGTGACTTAAAGTTCTTATCACACAGGCCTTTCACTTTTTTGGTTACAGTTACCCAAGATACTTGATGTTATTTGCAGCTATTGTAAAGTGTGATATTTCTCTGCTATCTTTTTTCAGCCTTTCTGTAATTCGTGTATAAGAAGGCTATTTAAGTTTTTGAGTTAATCTTGTACCCTGCCTTATTGCTGAAGATGTTCATCAGATATAGAAGTTCTCTAGTAGAAGTTTTAGTGTCTCTATAATGTCTGATCAGTACCTTCTTGCTTTCATTGTTTCCATTGAATAGTCAGGTGTTATTCTGATGGGTCTGACTTTAGGGGTAATTTGACCTTTTTCCTTTCCTATTTTCATTTTTTTCTATATTCATAAAGCTGTTTTTAAGGTTGTTCCCTCTTTGTTTTTATGTTCAGGTCTTAAAGCTATAGAACCACTTGCTTCTTCTGGTGGTGTGTTGTTGACCTTTGTATATTTGTTTGTATTCTTGCATGCAGTCTCCCCATTGTTTCCCCAAATCACTTTTGGTTAGTTCTTGGACAGCTCTTAGTCAGTTGTTGGTCTTAGGGTTCTTAATCAGCTATATATTCAGTGGGTCAGCTGCTCTCATGAGGTCACAGTGCTATGATGCCAGTCATCACCTCTTGACCTCTCACCTATCAGCTTTGTGCCCAGGGACTTGGCTATTCCCCTGCTGCTATTATGCCAGCTGTCTTCTGGGAAGGCTCTGCTTTGTGCTGAAGCTGAGTGGCCATTTCAGGGCCTGGGTTCAAGTGGCAGAAGTCACTGTCTGATCTCTGACCTCTCAGCTGCACTCCTAGGGACTCCACTGCTTCCCTGCTGCTTTTATGCCAGCCATGGTCTTGGCCGACTTGGATCCCTGCTAAAGTGGAGTCTTTTACCTCTCAGCTGTGCTCCCAGGACCAAGAGAATCAGCTGTTCCCTTGTAGGAGTACAGGTTTTTAAAGTATGACCTAATTATTCTCTGTATTACCTTAGTGTCTGTTGTTATATCTTCATTTTCATTTCTGATACTTTTAATTTTGATATTCTCTCTCTGTTTTTTAATTAGTTTGGATAAGGGTTTGTTTATCTTGTTTATGTTCTCAAATAACCAACTCTTTGTTTTGTTGATTCTTTGTATTCTCCTTGTTTTAATTTTTTAATTTCAGCCCTGAGTCCTGATGTTTACTCCTTCTGGGTGAGTTTGATGCTTTTCATTCTAGATCTTTTATGTATGTTGTTTAGTAGTTTGTGTGATATTTCTTCAAGTTCTTTATTTAGGTAATTAGTGCTATGAACTTTTCTTCTTGGTATTGCTTTTATTGTTTCCCATAATTTTGGGAGTGTTGTAGATTTACTTTCATTGAATTCTAGAAATTCTTCAATTTCTTTATTGCTTCCTTGAACTAGTAGAGATTCAATTGGAAGATTTTCAGTTTTAATAAGCTTTTAGGCATATGTAGTTTGTGATATAGTTGAACTTTAACTTTAGGCCATGGTGTTCTCATAGGATACAAGAGGTAATTCCAATTTTTTGTATCTATTCATATTTGCTTTATGACAGAGCTTTTGGTCAACCTTAGAGAAAATTCCATGAGGTGTTCAGAATAAGGTATGTTCTTTTGTGATTGGATGAAATTACATATATATATATATATTATTTGAGTAATATGTTAGATCTCCTTTTTTCTTTTGTTAAGGTTTTCTCTGGCAGGTCTATTTATTTGTGATTGTGGGATGTTGAAATCTCCCATTATTAATGTTTAGAATTTGATGTACCACTTAATTTTTATTAATATATATATATTATATATCGGTTCCCTTGTATTGATGGCATAAATGTTCAGGACTGAGATTTCTTGATATATTTTCTCAGAGATGAATAATACTTCTCTTCCCAATTACTTTGAATTAACTTGGTTTGTAATCTATTTTGTTATATTATAGAATATCTGTGCCAGCTTGTTATTAAATCCATTTGTTTCATATTCTTTTCCCAACTCTTGACTCTGAGGTAATATCTGTCTCTCAAGCTGAAGTATGTTTCTTGGATCAGCAGATGAATGGAGAGTTTTTTTTTTTTCCATTCTGTTAGTCTGTGACTTTTTATAGAGAATTGACATTAAGGGATATTAATGGCCAGAGATTGTTAATCCCCTTTAATTTTTTGTCATATTGCATGTGTGTGTGTGTTTCTCTTTTTTGATATTTGGTTTGTGCTTTTGTGTGTACATCTCACTTTCTTAGATTAGAGGGTTTTTTTTGCTAGTGTTTTTGGTAGTGCCAAATTTGTGGTTAGACATTGCTTAAATGTGATTTTGTCATGGAATATTTTGTTTACTTTGTCTATGGTGATGGTGTTTTGCAGGGTATAGTAGTCTGGGCTGGCATCCATTGTCTTCTAGTGTCTGTATAACTTCTGTAAAGAACCTTCTGTCTTTCATAGTCTCTATTGAGAAGTCAGGAGTTATTCTTTATAAATTACTTGACCTTTTTGTAGCTTTTAATATTCTTTTCTTATTCTGTAGGTTTAGTGGTTTGATTATCAAATTACATGCAAATTAGAAATGGCTATTGATAAAATGCATTTAGACTAGACCAGTGGCTGATACTGTACATGTTATACAAATAGATTTTCTACTTCTTGGCATTGCAGTTATAATGATATTCATAATATTTTGGTTTAAAAAAGTTAATTATATAGAAGTACTTGCTCTGAAGATTGAACACAGATACATGTGTGCATACCCATACACACAAAAACACATGAAAAAGAGAGGGAGAGAGGAAGAAAGGAGAAAGAGAAGGAAGGAAGGAGAGAACTTCCAATATATTTTAAACCAACATAATATTAAATTGTAGACTGATTTAAAATTTTAGTACATGGAATTCTAAGTCCATGATTATTTGACTTTTCTATGATGAAATTCATACAAGATGCCCTATAAAATTACTAAGATTACTGTTGTTGTGGTACAACATCCTGTTAATAAGTCTATATGTATATAACATAATGAATTTTTGCCTTGGACTTCAAGATTCTAACTCAAATATTCTCAGTATCCAGGGAAAAACATTTTATCAAGTGAGTTTGCAGATATCATATTAAAATTTTTGATTGTTTTTTTTCCAGACATAGGTTTTATTTTTTTAAATTGTGCCATAGTTAAAAGAAAGAAAATAATATCCCACTTTGCCAGGCTTTTCAACAGTCCCTCACCATAAGGTTTAAACACAACATTGTGCAGTTAATTACTAAAATTTAGAAATGTTATTACATATTATGTGGTAGATTCATTATTCCTCATGAGGGTGAATACAATAAGTCTCATGAAAACAGTACAATAAAAATAGTTATTTCAAAAAGAAAAGTAGAGAAATCATAGTGAAAAATAAGAACACCAATATGTTCAGCACATGAATAGGTTTGACCTGGGCTATTTTGGTAAACATAAGTTAAAGTCATGCCACTATTTAATGAGTTATATCCTAGAAAATTTCATATACTTACTTCTGCATTATTTACATGAAAACATAGTTATTTCAGAGTTTATGATGTTATACATTTTAGGAAGCCTAATAATTGTAAAACTTGCAGTAAAAAGAAGGAAGTAATCTAAACATCAAAAAACTGTTTTTCCAACGAGAAAACATTTTGACTACTTCAACATAAACAACCTGCCATTATATGCCTGGCTTGCTGCAAGAAAAGAATGGGGTATTATGTTGGGAAATAAATCTATATTATAGTCTGGAAAAGTTTTCACCCAATACCAGCATATCTTCATTATTTTAGTGAGACTATACCCATGACAAAGAGTGTTCTAGTCTGAGAAAACTATTACTTTCTAATCAATTCAGAAAAAACCTTGGGAGGTGAGGTGCTGGAGGGACTGAAAGATTTATAATCACGGGGAAGAACATTCATATATCACATTATTATGAGTCTCAATGCTTACCGATTCTTATTACTAAGTATCAGATGATACACATTCTTTGAATTTTAGCAATATGTTGGATATTCAACCACACACCTGGACAACAGTCTTCCATATTTTGTCCTCTGAAAAATTATTTACACTTTTAATCATAATGACTGGTTGAAAAAAATCTTTACTTGAGTGACAATTTGTTTTTTTAATAGACCAAATTTTTCATGAAAATTTATTTAAAAAGTCTCAATATAATACTTGCAAACCAAATCTAAGAACACATCAAAAAGTTCATTAAACATAAATAAATAGGATTTATCACAGAGATACAACAATGGTTGAATATATATAAACCATTAAATGCAGTCTATTATTATAAGCAGACTGAAAACCAAAACATACATAATTATCTTATTAGATGCAAAAAGTCCTTTGACAAAAATCAAATAACCATTAAGAATAAGGATATACAGGGATGGAAAAAAAAATTCAGAGGGAAAGATGAACACAAAGAAAATATAGGTGTAGCAATCTTATTTGTATGTCTACCCTTGATAAGCCATGCTTATCATTCTTATCCTCTATATAGTTATTGTTAACTCTTCCACATTTTAAATTCTTTTTACTGTGTTTTTTTTTAATAAATACAAAATAAA
>PVIH01020486.1:0-32269 GCA_004025045.1 Sigmodon hispidus | reverse complement strand
GGTGGTGGTGGTGGTGGTGGTGGTGGTGGTGGTGGTGGTGGTGGTGGTGGTGGTGGTGGTGGTGGTGGTGATGGTGGTGGTGGTGGTGTATGTCTTTAATCTTACAGTTTGGTCTAAAGAGGTTCAGGACAGCCATGCTGGCCGTTCATGGCTAACAATTCAAAGGGAAGAAACTTTGGGAGCAGTGCCTGATGGGAACAAAAGCAAAAAAAAAAAAAAAAAGAAAGAAAGAAAGAAAGAAAGAAAAAGAAATTAAGCCAGCTATGGTAGTGCATACCTTTACCTTTAATCCCAGCTCTCCAGAGGCAGGGAAATCTCAGAATACAGCCTGACATACATAGTGAGTTCTAAGCCATCTAGAGCTACGTAATAAGTCTGTCTCAAATAAGAAAACAATGTAGACATTTTATTTATTCACTACTGAGTCTTCCGTCTTCCCCTCCCAAATGCTGCAATTACTGGTTAGAGCCCAATCAGGCCCAATGTCTTGTCTAGTGCTGGGGATGGAACCCAGAACTTCCAGCCTGCTAGATGGCAGAGGATTTTTAAATGCAGTTACATCCCCCAACCCACATACAGCTGTCGTTTTTCAGAGGGTCAGGGAAGCAGCACACAAAGAGAAAAGCTGTCCCGTCCCATGTCCCCCTCCCTCTCTCCCCTTTCCCCTTTAGCATCCCCACCCTACTCTCCTCCCAAGGAAAGCACTCACCATAGCTTCTGGAGTCTGCAGGTGGGATGCCGCAGTCCTTCCCCCAGCAGCCACAGGCCCCTGTCTCCCAGGTCATTGAAGCTCAGATCCAGCTCTCTGAGGCAAGGGTTGACCTGGAGCACACAGGCAATCCCTGCACATGCATCTGAGCTCAGTCTGCAAATGCCCAGCCTAGAGGAAGGGATGGCCAAATGAGTTTGCCCTATGCATTTCGGTAATGTCAACCAGGCTGGCCTTAAGTGTGAAATTTGTATGCTGAGTATAGGGGTAGGTATGGCTTTGCCCACCCTAACCCTAACCCTAACCCTAACCCTTGAGAGAGAAAGGGAAAGAAGGCAGACAGAACAGAAAGCAAGGGCCCAGGCAGCTCACAACTGGCTGTAACTCTAGTCCCAAGCAATCTAATCTGTCTCTGGCCTCTATGGACACCAGGCATGTACTCGGTCACAGGCATAATACATGCAGGCAAAAAGCCAAATATGTAGAACCTTTTAAATAAGTTTAGTTTCTTTTATGTGCATTGGTTGTTTTGCCTGCATGTATGTCTATGTGAGGGTGTCAGATAACCTGGAAATGGAGTTACAGACGTGGGTCCTCTGGAAGAGTAGCCAGGTGCTCTTACCTGCTGAGCCATCTGTCAAGCCCCTCAATTTTTAATTTAATAGTAAAGGTGGGGGTTTGAGAGAGTACATCCCTAACATACACAAAGCCCTGGGCTCCATCTCTAGTATTTTGTAAATGAGTTGTGTTGCCTGTCTGTGATGGCAACATGGTTCATGGTTATCCTGAGCTACATAGAAGTTTGAGGTTAGCCTTGGCTACATGAAACCCTATCTCAAGAAAGTAGAGGGATTGGGGGCTGGAGAGATGGCTCAGAGGTTAAGAGCACTGACTGTCTTCCAGAGGTCCTGAGTTCAATTCCCAGCAACCACATGGTGGCTCACAGCCATCTATAATGAGATCTGGTGCCTTCTTCTGTACACTGTATACATATAAATAAGTAAATATTAAAAAAAAGAGAAAGTAGAGGGACATGTTGCTGGAAAGGGCTCAGTGGTTAAAAGCACTTGCTCCTTTAGTGGAGGACCCCAGTTCCTTCCTCAACATCCATGTTGGGCAACTCTTGACAAAAGGTAGGAGACCCTCTTTCTCTGGGCATACACACAAACATGTGGCATACACTTACATAGGCACATGTATATGAATAAAATTAAAATAGATTATTTTCTTTTGTGTGTGTTTTTCAAGACAGTATTCTCTATATAGCCTCTGTTTTCCCAGCACTGAGGTCAAAGGTGTGTGCCACCATGCCCAACTGGGTTTTACTTAATTTTTTTTTTTTATTTCATGTGCAGTTTGTGTTTTGCCTGCATGTATGTCTGTGTGAAGGTGTCAGATGTCCTGAAACAGGAGTTGCAGGCAGTATGAGCTGTCATGTAGGTGCTAGAAAGTGAACCCAGGTCTTCTGGAAGAGTATCTAGTGAGCCATCTTTTCAACCCTAGGTATTACATTTTTTAAAGCTAGTATTGTGTGTGTGTGTGTGTGTGTGTGTGTGTGTGTGTACGGTTACACATATACCTGTGTATATGCTGACATGCTGGCTTGCCAATGAGGTCAGAAGACAACCTTTGGAAGTTAGATCTCTTTTCCATCATGGAGGTCTCAGGATTTGAACTCAGATCATTAGACTTAACAGCAAAGCACCTTCTCCTGCTGAGTCATATAGCCCTGAATGTTCTGGAACACTCTGTGTAGACCAGATTGATTTATTTGTTTGTTTAGTTATTTAGAGACAGGGTCTTATTATATAGTCCTGCCTATCCTGGAACTCACGATATAGACACCCACCTGCCTCTGACTCCCAAATGCTGGGATTAAAGGCATGCATTACCACATTAAGCTAAGAACATACCTTTAAAAAAACATTTACTTTTACTTTAATGTGTATGAGTATTTTGTCTACATGGACATGCATCATGTGAATGCCTGGTGCCCTTAGAGGCCAGAAGAGAGTGTTAATTCTAGAACTGGAGTCCAGTGAGCCACAATGTGGGTGCTGAGAATAGAGCCCAGGTCCTCTGCAAGAGCAACAAGAGCAGTTAATTGCTGAGACTTCTCTCCAGCCACTCTATGCAGGAGACCATAGTGCATAGTATATCCCTAGGCCAGGAGGCCTGGGCTGTATAAAGACAGCTGGCAGAGCAAGCTGGAGGCAACTAGCCAGTAAGCAGCATTCTTCAGTGAGTTTTTTTTTCCTGCTTCAACCTTTTGCTTTGGCTTCCCTCAGTGATGAACTATTACCTGTAGGCTGAAATACGGCCTTGCCTTCTCAAGTCACCTTTGGTCATGCAGTTTATCACAGTAACAGAGAGCTAACTAGAATAGAGGGTACACTTTGGTCAGGAATATTTGTTCTGAGACCTGAAAGATGAGCCAATCTTTCCTGGAAATTAAATGGACAACAGAGCAGAAGGACAATTTCAGGGGACATCAGTGACTTGTATAAAGGCCTTGTTGCAGGAGTTTTTTTTTTGTTTTTTAAACTTTATTTATTTATTTATTTTATTTATTTGCCTTGGTGTTTGCCTGGAACTGGAACTACAGACAGTTATTAGCTGCCATGTGGTTGCTGGGAATTGAACTCAGGACCTCTGGAAGAACAAGCCAATGCTCTTAACCTCTGAGTCACCTCTCCAGCCCATGGCAGGAAATCTTGACTGCAAGATTCTGTAGCTAGATCACATAAGGAAATGGGAAGCACTATGGCCTCTGTGGCAGAAAAGACAGGGTAAGGATGCTGAACTAGGAATATCACTCACCGGAGGGTCTGGAGTTTGCAGTCTGGGTGCTCAAGGCCCTCACACAGCAGAAGCACCCCAGGATCCCCAAGGTCATTCAGACCCAGGTCTAGCTCTGTCAGGGTCTGGCTCATGCTGAGGCTGGAGGCCAGGTCTTCACAGGCAGCCTGGCCAAGGTGGCAGATCTTCAGCCTGCATAATAGCCAACACAGTAAGCATGATGGGCGGATTTCCTGGGGACGTTAAATCTATCCTCTACCCCCTGCCTTCAGAATTCAGTGTCCACAGCAAGACATGTGGCCTACAATGGAGACACCCACGGGGACTTGGCAGACAGAAGCAGGAGGATGTTCCTTTAGAGACTAGCCTGAGTATGTAGTGAGGCTCTGGCTCAAAAAGTCAGGGGCTGTGGATAAAACTCAGAAGTAGGGCAAGAGCCTGAAGCAGACAAAGTTCTGAGTTTGATCACCACCACCACCACCACCAAAAACAAACAAACAAACAAAACCACCAACAACAGAAACTGTATAAGGCCAGCATGGTGGTGGCACACAACTTTAATCTAACACTCAGGAGGCAGAGGCAGGTGAATCTCTGAGTTCAAGTCTAGCCTGTTCTACAGAGTGAGTTACAAGAACAGCCAGGATGGTTACAGAAACCTTGTCTCAAAAAACAAAACAACAAAAAAGAAGACGCCAAGAGCCTGAAAACATCTCATTGGTAACTGTCTTACCTCAGCCTCCCACATTCTGGGTTTAGCCGCACATTACCTCAGGCATTTCTCTAGTTTGTACCACAAAGACTCATTCCCTCTCCAAGTTAGCCCCTGAAGAACTCACCACAAAGTGCGTAGTCTGCAGACTGGGTGTCTCAACCCTTGACACAGTAGCTTCAGTCCCAAATCCTCCAAGGGGTTTCCAGTCAGGTCCAGCTCCACCAGATGTGAGTTGGTGCTAAGAACAGAGGCAATCTCTCTGCCAGCTGCAGCCTCCAGCAGACACTTCCTCAGCCTGGGAGATAGTGAGGAGACTGCCAGGTCCTGACAGGTGTGCTCTGTCCTGTCACCTAATGTGAACCTATGTGGGTTTTTCTCTTTCTTATGTGGTTGGGTTTCGTTTTGTTTATTGAGAGCTGGTCTAAAGAGATCAGGTTGGTGTGGAACTCACAGAGATCCATCTGCATATGCTGGGATTAAAGGTGTCCACCACCACATCTGGCTTCAAATGACTTTTAAAGAATCTCTTGGGGCTGGATGTGACCCTGTACCCCTTTAATATCTCAGCACTGGGGAGGTAGAGGCATACAGATTTCTGTGAGTTGGAGGCTAGCCTAGTCTACATAGCAAGATGCAGTTTAGCAAAAGACAGAAACCCAAACTAAACAAAACAGAAAATAAATAAAACCTATCTTCTCTGTCTCCCCCACCCCAAGCTTTTGGGAATAGTAGGAAAGGGGGGGGGGCTGGGTTTTATCTGTGCAAGTAATGTACACACTAAAATATCACACTGAAGGCTAGGCATGGTAACACACTACCACTCAGATAAAAGGATGAGTTCAAGGCCAGCCTGTTTTACATAGGAAGTTCAAGGTCAGCCTGGCAGACCTGAGACCCCATCTTAATAAACCAAGAGAGAGCAAGTGGGGTGGTGGGGATGAGACACCAAATTCCAGTAATGTGTACAATTAATATGCTAATAGGATTTAAAGAGGAACAGGAGGAGCAGGAACAGTCATGCCTAGTGCAGAACCACTCACTGGAGCATCTGCAGCCTACATCTAGGGTGCCGAAGCCCCTCACAGAGCCGTTTCAGGCCTAGCACGCCAATGCTGTTGCCACTGAGGTCGAGCCTGATTAAATTCCTGTTGGCAATGAGAGCGGCTGCAATATCCTGGCAGGCTGATGCGGAGACCTGACATCTCTTCAGCCTGAGGTGAGAAGGAAGGAGGTGAAACCAAGTCATTTATTTGGCAGCTGTTCTTGAATTCCCTGCCTTACATTTCTGACTCAGAGAGGTCCACCTGCCTCTGCCTCTCAGTGCTGGGACTAAATGCCTGCACCACCACCCCTGGGTTGTTTCTTTTCCTTTTATCTGTTATAAAATAAAGAAGCTCCTAGATTAGTGGCAGAGCCCTTGACTTGCATATTTCTGCTCCTGGGATTCTATCTTCAGGACTAAACAAACAAACAAACAAACAAACAAATTAATAGGCTGGAAAGGTGGCTCAGAGGTTAAGAGCATTCGCTTCTCTTCCAAAGGTCCTGAATTCAGTTCCCATCAACCACATGGTGGCTCACAAACATCTCTAATGAGATTTGATGCCTTCTTCTGGCATGCTGGCAGACATGCAGACAGAATAATAAACCTTAAAATAAGTAAATAAATAAAGGAGATGGTGGCAGTGAAGGCTTGGGTGGCAGTGGTGTACTATGGGGTTTTAGGTTCAGGACAGTGAGACTTTCTTTTGAAAAACAAAACAGGGCTGGAGAGATGGCTCAGTGGTTAAGAGCACTGACTGTTCTTCCGGAGGACATGAGTTCGATTCCCAGCATCCACATGGCAGTTAACAACTGTCTGTAATTTCAAGATCTGACACCCTTACACAGTTATACATGCAGACAAAATACCAATTCACACAAAATAAAAATAAATATTAAAAAAAGAAAAAATCTAGCAGGAAGATAGGTAGTAGGCTAAATAAATAATTTTAAAAAACAAAACAAAACAACAACAACAAAAAAAAACCCAACACATAGGGGGATAGGTAGATGATGTAGTAGGTAAACTGAAGACCTGGGTTCTCTCCTCATCACCTAAGAAAAAATCTAGGTTGGCTCAGTGGTAGAGCCCCTGCCTAGCACATGGGAGACAGAGGCAAATGATTTCCTGGGATAAGTTCCAGGTTCAGTTTGAAAGCTTGCTTCAGAATATATGGTTGTGGAGACAAGGAGAAGACTCAGTGGTTATAAGCTCTTGTCAAGGATCCAAGTTTGTTTTTCAGCACCCATCTTGTCAAGCAGCTCACAACTGCCTCTAACTCTAGTTCCAGGAAATCTAATACCTCTCGGCCCTCCTTATATGCAGACATACACTATAATAATAAATATATATATTTTTAAAAGGCTATAAGCCGGGCTGGAGAGATGGCTCGGTGGTTAAGACTATTGGCTGCTCTTCCAGAGCTCCTGAGTTCAATTCCTAGCAACCACATGGTGGTTCACAACCATCTATAATGAGATCTGGTGCCCAAGCATACACACAGGCATAACACTATATACATAATAAGTAAAGATTAAAAAAAAAAAAAGCTATAAGCCGGGCAATTGTGGTTCATGCCTCTAAATCCTATGCTCTAGAGGCAGAGGCAGGGGGATCTCTGGAAGAGGCTGCCCCAAGGAGCCATGCCATGGGAGCCATGGGAAACAGATCCACCACCCTGTGAGTGAGTCTTTCTTGGATGAGCCTCATGGAAGAAGGTGGCAGGGACCCAGAGAAGCTTCTCTTGTAGATGGGACTCACCTCAGGTTCTGAATCTTGCAGTTGGCATGTCTGAGGCCTTGGCAGAGTAGATGTATGCCACGGCTGCCCAAGGCATTTCGGTACAAGGCCAACTCAATAAGGTTCGGGTTGGTGCAGACAGCTGCTGAGAGGTGTGCACTGTAGATGTCAGGAAGTGTGTTCCTCTCCTGTCTGTGTAGAAGCCAACATGTAGTTTAGTAGTCATTATGGTTGATGAAGGGATTTCATTTAACAGCTCAGGAAGCATCTTGACCTTTTATAGGCTACTTTTTTCCTCTTTGCTATTTTCAAGTTTTTCTAAATTCCAACAGTCTTAGATTATTCTTGTGTGTGTGTGTGTGTGTGTGTGTGAGAGAGAGAGAGAGACAGAGAGAGAGAGAGAGATTATATGAGAGTAGTGTCATGTAGCCCTGGCTGGTCCTGAACTTGTGTACCTGAGGATGATCTTGAACTCCAGATCTTCTGTCCTTCACATCCCAATTGCTGGATTACAGATTACAGTTGTGTGGGGTACCATGCTTGACTTCAGAGAGTCAGTTCCTTTTTTTAAAACTTATTATCCATCCTTCCTTCCTTCCTTCCTTCCTTCCTTCCTTCCTTCCATGTTTTTGTTTTGTTTTGCGACAGGATCTCACTATATAGCTCTGGCTGTCCTGGAACTCACTATGTAGATAGACGAGTCTGGCCTCGAACTCAGAACAAGAAAGATCTATCTACCTCTGCCTCCTGAGTGCTGGGAATAA
The DNA here is from genome assembly GCA_004025045.1 of Sigmodon hispidus. Taxonomy (NCBI): domain Eukaryota; kingdom Metazoa; phylum Chordata; class Mammalia; order Rodentia; family Cricetidae; genus Sigmodon; species Sigmodon hispidus. The sequence continues at coordinate 24,500 of PVIH01020486.1, read as the reverse complement.
AGGTATGTGCCACTATGTCACCTGTCTTGTTTTGATTTTCAAGACAGGGTTTCTCTGTGTAGCTCTGGCTGTCCTAGAACTCTCTTTGTAGACAAAGCTAGCCTCAAACTAAGAGGTTCACTTGCCTCTGCCTCTGGAATGCTGGGATTAAAGGCATGCACCACCATGCCCTACTAAAAGGTTTTTTTTTTTAAAAAAAAAAAAAAAAGCTATTTTTATTTTATGTGAATTATTGTTTTGCTTGCATGTGTAACTGTGTAAAGGTGTCAGATCTTGGAATTACAGACAGTTGTTAGCTGCCATGCTGGGAATCGAACCCCATCCTCTGGAAAAGCAGTTAGTGCTCTTAACTGCTGAGCCATCTCTCCAGCCTGACTGAAAGGTTTTTAATAACAGTTTCTCCCTATCATGAGCCCCAGTTTGGTATCAGTGAATATTGCTTAAGAGCAGATCCCAAATCTTGCTCTTTTGGTCTTTTTCTTTGTTATAGAGACCACCCCGTATATTTGGGTGACCACCTTGTATGGTTTAGGGTCCATTTTGGTGGTTTGTCAGGAACCACCATAACACAGGCTGCCTGTGTAGGCCTATTTGAAGCATCTCCCAGTTATTGCCACTAGATGTCAGTACTACCACTCGGCTTCCCGGTTTGACAACCAAAACAATTCCACAGATTTTCTGCATGTCTGTTTAAGGGCCTGCGTGAAAAGCAACAAAAATCCTTGGCTGGTGGTCATGGTGATTCACACTTGTAATCCCAACACCAAGAGGCCAAGGCAGGAGGACTATACAGAGAACCTGTCAAAGAAGCTTGGCATTGTTGTGAATGTTTGTAATTCTAACACTTGGGAGGTGGAGGCTACAGGATCAGGACCACCTGGAGGCAGAAGATCCAATTCTGAAAATTGTTTTCTGACCTTCAGAGACATACACCGGCCATGGCACTGATGCACCTGCCTCTCTCTCTCTCTCTCTCTCTCTCTCTCTCTCTCTCTCTCTCTCTCTCTCTCACACACACACACACACACACACACACACACACACACACACCTCAGAAAGAGACAAAGAAAAGAACCAAGTGGCGGTGCACATCTTTAATCCCATCACTCAGCAGAAGCAGAGGCAAGTAGATCTCTTAAGTTAGAGGCTAGTCTGTTCTACAGGGTGAATTCCAGGACCACCAGGGCTGCAAAGAAAAACTGTCTTGGGAGAAGGAGGAAGGGAGTGGGGGGCACTTCAATACATGCACATGGTATGGATCACATAGCAACCATTGCTGCTTGACAATGTCCCAACATTTGGACATTGCAGTTCACAGCTCCCCACCACCTTTTGGCTTCCTATTTAATGACTTTCACTATGTGTTATGGGAGTTTCCTTATGCCTTTTCCTTTGGACATTTTGTTTAAGCTTTGGTGTAGGATGAGAATATATACAATGGCAGTCTCTTTGAACTAAACAATTCTTTGGAAAAGAAAATACCTACCACTGTGGGACTACATAGCATGATAATTCTGCCTGCTCCCCCCACAGGACTCCCCAGTGTCTCCCCCACCCCCATTACAGCAGGAAGGTAAATATTTACTAACTGGGCATACCTGGTCCCAGGGATGAAAAGCACACGATAGAGTGAAACAATGTGCCCATACCCAGAGCCTGATGCCATTAAGGGCAAGCGTTCAGCTGATAAGTATAGAATCATACCCATGATTAGTAGCTTACTGGATGAATGCCATGGTCTGGTTTCCCTCATGGGGAACAGATTCCATTAAGAAGACAGACTTTGGGCTGGCGAGATGGTGGTTAAGAGCACTGGTTGTTCTTCCAGTTAAATTCTTAGCACTCACATGGCAGCTCACAACTGTCTGTAACTCTACCTCCAGGGTATCCAACACCCTTCCAGAGACATACATGCAGGCAAAATACCAATGCACATAAAGTGAAAATAAAGAAGTCATTTAAAAAGAGAAGTTAGGCTGGCTTGGTTCTGCTGTAACAAGCCCATATTAGAGGACTAAGGCACAAAATACAATTAGGAAACAGTTCATTGTTCATTGTGTTACATGGTACAAGCACTACATTATGCCCCTTGAAGAATGAAAACTGCTCTTATGGGTTTGTTTCTTGGGACTCAATATCTGACACCTGACCATGCAGGAGAAGGTATGAGAGGGTGCCTGGTGGGGATTCAGACCTTTGAGAACAACAGGCATTTAGATTCTTGCTAAATTTATTGCTTTTTGCTTCAAGAAAAATGCTGTAATACCTTGATGACTGCTTTCATGCCAGAACCATTAAGTCTGCTTTCCATATTGCTTGTGGTTAAACTATACTGCAATTATAGAATATATAATAAGGTGTAGTAGCCTATTTTCTTTTTTTTTTTTTTAAACTTTATTTATTTATTTATTTGCCTTGGTGTTTGCCTGGAACTGGAACTACAGACAATTGTTAGCTGCCATGTGGGTGCTGGGAATCGAACCCGGGTCCTCTGGAAGAGCAGACGGTGCTCTTAACCGCTGAGCCATCTCTCCAGCCCCCAAAACTTTATTTTATTTATTTATTTTTTGCCTTGGTGTTTGTTTGGAACTGGAACTACAGACAGTTGTTAGCTGCCATGTGGGTGCTGGGAATTGAACCCAGGTCCTCTGGAAGAGCAGACAGTGCTCTTAACCGCTGAGCCATCTCTCCAGCCCCTGCCTATTTTCAATAACTGGGCAGCCATCCTGATTCACCCTCAGATCATGTCAGTCTCCTTCCCTCACTGGCTCCACACCTCCTCTTTGGGACCTGAAACCTGCTGAGGCAGAGAGAGACATACACAAGGACAGAGTCAGACACCAATAGAGATACATATACAGAGAGGGACAGAAATACATACAAAGAAGAAGAGATACACACAGATTCTAAAAATGGATAAAATAGAAGGTAAGGATTAGCAGGATAGGTCAGTGGGTAAAGGTGCTGCCACCAATCCACATGACCAGAGTCCAATCCCTGAGACCTACAAGGTATCCTCTAACCTGCACCTACATGCCATGGCATGCACCTACATACATATACACACACATACAAAATAAATAAATGTAATAAATGTTTTTAAATACAACAAAACACTAAACATCCCCAAACCACAGAAAGATGACTGGCTCTGTGCTCAAGAGCTCTTCTAGCGGACCTGAGTTCAGGTTCCAGCACCCTGCGTCAGCTTACAACTGCCTCTAATTCCAGTTGCAGAGGATCCAATGCCGTCTTCTGGCCTCTGTGACCATGTGCACTCATGTACACATACCTACACTCAAATACATACATACAAATAAAAATAAAATAAAGGTTTGAGAGGTGGCTCAGTGGTTAAGGGAGCTTGCTGCTTTTCCACAGACCCAAGTTCAGTGGCTCATAATGACTCCAACTCTACAGGATCTGGTGCCCTCTTCTGGCTTCCTTAGGTACCTACTAATACACACACACACACACACACACACACACACACACACACACACACACACACTTAGACACACACTGAAAAATAGAAATGGGCAGGGGAGTGGTGGCACATGCTATTAATCCCAGCACACGGGAGGCAGAGGCAGATGATACCTGGTCTACAGAGTGAGTTCCAGGACAGCAAAGGTTACACAGAAAAGCCTATCTTAAAAAATAAGAAGATATTCAGAATCCAAGTTTCATGTAACACTTTCTAGCCCCCATCTATGCTGATATAAGATCCTAGCTGTTTCCCTTGAAGTGTGAAGAGACCTGAAATTTAGACATCTGCAATCCCACATATAGAAGACTAAACACCCCATTTCATACACACACACACACACACACACACACACACACACACACAGAGTACTGGTATCTTTATAAATCATATAATGTGTACGAGGACAGCTACTTATTAACTAGGGAATATAGAGCATAGTTAATTTATTAGAAGCATGACTCAGATCCTTTAAAATAATGATAATGTGTACTATACTCTATAAAATTAGACACACACATTTTAATATAACCTAGGCATTAATAGCTCTTGGTAAGGGCTAAACCACATGCAGCTTTAGGTAGTAACCTAATCACATGGTGTAGGTTAGGAACAATGTTAAAAATAAATAAATAAAAAGATATTTTTTAAAGAAAATAAAATTCTTTTATTTATTTTTATTTTTTGTGTATTGGTGTTTTGCCTGCATGTATGTGTGTGCGTAAGGGTATTGGATCCTGCAGTTATAGACAGTTGTGAGCTGCTATAGAGGTGCTGGGAATTTAACCTGGGTCCTCTGTAAAAGTAGTCAGTTCTCTTAAACGCTGGACCATCTTTCAAGCCCCCTAAAATATTTGTGTGTGTGTTTCTGTTTTTTGAGACAGAGTTTCTCTGTGTAATACCCCTAGCTATGTTGGAACTTTCTTTGAAGTTGAGGTTGGCCTTGAACCCAAGTATTGGGATTAAAGACACACATCACTAGCCTAATAAACTTATTTTTAAAAAATCCCCAAGCAAAACAAAAGCTTCTGCCCCTCCCCTGATCCCGGTTAAAGGGGATCATAACACTGTTCCCCAAGGACACTTACAAGTGTTCCGATAGATTCGGGGCTCCTGTAGGTTCTGGCGGGTCATCCCCTGTGTCGGCACTGGAGGCACTTCCATACAAATGAAGCACCTCTGTGCTCTTGCAATACCGCACACAGAAGGAGCATACCATGTGCTCCATCTTGGTGGCAATGTTGCCAACAACAACCACCTGAAAGTGGCTCAGGGCCCGCTGGATGAAGTCTTTCTCCTGGATCTCATACAAACAGCTGAGCAGCTCTAGGGAGCCATGCTGCAGTGTGGATCCTTCACTCTGAGCCTTGTCTCGGATCCACGCCAACACTTCCTCCTTGACCTGAGGCGAGATGGTCCAACCTAGATTCTTCTCCAGGTAACTTCTCATCTCCTCGTTGAGCAGGCCGAACAGGAAGCGGATGGTGAGGGCCAAGAAGTTCCTTTCTGAGAAGCCATACTCGGCTAACGCTCTTCTCACGGTCTCTCTGCCATGCAAAACACAGTACATGGCTGCGAAGAATTCCTGGAAACTCAGGTGGATGAAGCTGTAGAATTTCTCACACTTAATGTCCTTCTGGAAGATGTTCACGTTGAGGAAGGTGGAGACATCTGCTCCGTCTAGGCCGTGTTTACCAAGGTCCTGCTCCTCAAATAGAATCTTCTGTTTCCAGAGGCCCTCTGCAGCCAGAGAGACCAGACCTCTCTGGCTGGCTGGGACTTTGAAGGTCGGGGTCCCTGGCTTGGGCTGCATCAGACTCAGAAGGTAGAACATGTAAACTGCCGTGGTGGTCCTAGACGTTTGTCTTAAAAGCTCCCCACTTTCCAGCTGCTGCTTGAGGCAGGTGCAGACCACCCAGGACACCATTGGAACAAAACACATAGAGAAGAGGGGCTCATTGTCCATCATGAAGCTGCACACTTGCTTCGCTTGCCCAGTGTTATGAAAATACCTGTAGAAGTATTCCTTCCTCTCTGCCTTAGAGAAGCCCATGATCTCCACGTGCCTGGGGTGTTCCAGCAAGCCATGCAGTTTCTCTAAAGCACAGGGTCTTGTGGTGATGAGCAAAGAGAGTTGGGGCAGAAGCAACTTCCGAATCAGGCTGCCGAGGAGGAGTTCAATGGGTCGTTTCTCCTCCCAGCAGAGGCACCAGGGACCCTGAGCATCATGGAAAGAAGGATGAAGCTTATCGAAGCCATCAATGATGAACAGGAGGCGATCAGAAGCCCAGATGAGGTCCTGGAGGGGTGCACCAGGCTCAGGCCAGCAGTTGGAGATGAGATCGTATGCACTGCAGTGGACATGACTTCTATTCAGCTCCCTGCAGCTGATATAGAAGACATAATCAAACCGATCTTGGAAGAGCCTCCCATCGGCCCAGTCTAACATCACTTTGTGGGCCAGCATGGATTTCCCCATCCCTGCTGCCCCTTGTAACACCACTGTGCCTGGTGGCTCAGGGCGCTCTTCATCTGGCTCAAAGAGGGTCTCCATTTGGATAGGGCTAGTCTGGTGGCCCTTGGTTCTGGCATATCCCCATCCTGTATCCAGAAGTTTCTGCTGTGCCCAGATAGGATTTGAATGTTCCTTTACTAAGAGAGGCTGAGTGTACCGGTGGCTCAGGTTGACACATTCACCTAGTCGAGCATTGCGATCTTCCATAAGTCGGAATTTTCTGCGGACATAGTCTTTGTAGATTGCCTGGGGATCTAGCAGAGAGAAAGGAAAGGTAACACCCATTAGCAACTTTTCGAAAAAAAGATTTTATTTACTTTTAACTTAGTTTAATTTTAAATAGTGGCTTCACCCCTCCCCTCGCCCCTCACAAATGCCTGTGCTTGCAGAGGCCAGAAGCCGGCATTGAATCTCCTGGGACTAATGTTACATACTTGCCATGTGGGTGCTGAGAATCAAACTCCGGTCCTCTGGAATACAAATGCTCTTAACTGCTGAACCTATCTCTCCACCACCTATTTTTCTTTTCTATTTTTGTTTGTTTGTTTTTAAGGCAGGGTCTCTTTGTGCAGCCTAAGCTAACCTGGAACCCACTCTGTAAACCAGGCTGGCCTCAAATTTACAGAGATCCACCTGTCTCTGCCTCTATTTTTATTTTTGAATTATGTGTATATGCTTGGTTGTTTGTATACAAATTCCAATGCCCACAAAGGTCAGGAAAAGGGTATTGAATCCCCTGGCAGTTGAGAGTTGCTTGATATGGGTAGTTGGATGCTTAACCTCTAGTCCCCTGATAGATCAATAAACGGTCTTAACCACTGAGCCACCTTTCTGACCCCAACCATTTTTTTCCCCCTTGAAGCAGGGTCTCATGTAGATCAGGCTAACCTTACACTTGCTGTATACTCATTGATGACTTTTGATCCTCCTGTCCCTACCTCACACATGCTGGGATTACAGTCATACACTACTATGTGCAATTTATACAGTGCTGGGGATTGAACCCAAACTTCAGGGATGCTTAAGCAAGCATTCAAGCAACTGAGCTACACACCCCACACCTCTCCACTTCTTGTTTGAGATATATATTGTTAGAGATATTGTCTGTTAGAGATATTGTTCAGACTCAAACTAGTTACGTAGCCAGGAACAACCTTCAACAGTAGTTGCATCTACTTCCCAAATGCTGCTGGGAATTACAGGCTCAAAACCCAGCACCTAAGTGACAGGTCACAACCACCTACAACTCCAGTTCCAGGATATTTACAACCTTCTAGCTTATCAGGCATCAGGCATGAAGGTAGTACACATACAGACAAACACTCACACATATCAAATTAAAACAAATAGATATTTTAAAAGTGTAAAGAATGTTAAAAGAAGCAAAGTATTTGATGGTGTTTATCTACCACATAAACTCTGCAGCTATTCCGCCAAGACTCTTTGCCATATGCCAGTATTAAATACAGTTTCTGGCTGGGTGCTGTAGCATACAGCTTTAGTCCCAGCACTCAGGAGGCAGAGGCAGTTTGATTTCTGTAAGTTTAAGGCCACTCTGGATTACATAGTGAGTTCCAGACAGCCTGGGCTATGATGAGAAACCCTATCAACACACACAGAGAAATGTATTTTTATTATATATATAATTTATTATACATATGTACAAACTATATGTACTGTTGTGTTTCCCCTACCTTCATCTGGGTAATTGCTTATACATAGCTAGTAATCCTAATAAGTACAGGGTTCATAACTCACCTTTCTTTGGAGCACTAGGAGAGACATCCAGAAGACAGGCTGATTGGCTCTGAAGGGAACATGGGCCATTATTTGGAGTGACTGGAAGAGATATTTTGGGAGGTCAGTTAGCACTCAATAGTATATTTTATTCTTTCTTTTTTATTATTGTTGAGCAGAATCAAACCCAAGGCATTGAGCATGCTGGGCAAGCACCTTACCCCTAAGCTACACCTCCAGTATTGGTATTAGCTGTTTTTACAGCAAATGCCTTTGTAGCTCCTGCCCACTCATGCCGATTGTCCAGCACTCACCTCACTGTGCTGTGTTGGCAATGAATGGTCTGATGGTGTCGGGGAGAGCAATATATGAAAAATAGATAGTATAGTTTCACACACTGAGTGATGAGAGATAGGTCCAAAGTTAAGCAAGGTGAAAAAATGGAATTGTGTCTAGGGTAAGATATTTTGGGGGTAGCTAGAAAATAATTTTTCTTAATATGCATATATGTATATATACATACATACATACACACACATATATACATACACACACACAAAGAGAGAGAGGGGAGTAGAGAAAGAGAGAGAGAGAGAATTCGAGCACATAGGAGATAAGAAGAGAAAGTCCAGGATTTCAAGTCATCCTTGGCTACACAGGGATTTCAAGGCCAGCCTGGAGCACATAAGACCCTGTCTCTAATCCCCACACATATAAATGAAATAACAAAAATGTAAGAAAGCAAGTATTTTATATATATATATCTATATATATATCAGATACTTTTCTTCCTTAGACATATAATTTAATTTTTTAAAAAATAACCAACAGCTAGGTTCTTTTTTTTTTTTTAAATACTTTTATTTATTTATTTATTTGCCTTGGTGTTTTGCCTGGAACTGAAACTACAGACAGTTGTGAGCTGCCACATGGGTGCTGGGAATTGAACCCGGGTCCTCTGGAAGAGCAGACGGTGCTCTTAACTGCTGAGCCATCTCTCCAGCCCCTAGACATATAATTTAATTTTTTTTGTTGTTTTTTTGTTTTGTTTTGTTTTTGAGACAGGGTCCCATTATATAGCCTTGACTGGGCTGGAATTTGCTATATAGACTATATTGACCTCGAACTCACAGAGATTCATTTGTCCCAGTCTTTCAAGTGCTGGGATTGAAGGTAGACACCAGCACATAACACACACACACACACACACACACACACACACACACACACACACACGTATTATATATGCAGCTATATATAATATATAAATAAACTATATTTATCTCTATGTAGATAGATACAGTTTTTTACATTTGTGGTTTTTTATTTTTTTGTAGGATGAGGTGTGAAGGTGAGAAAACAACCTTGGAAGTCAGTTGTCTTCTTTCGACATGTGGATTTGGAGGATGAAACTCAGGTCATCAGATTTAGGGACAAGAGCCTTTATCTACTAAGGCATCTCACCAGCTCATGTGTTTGGTTTTTGAGACAAATTTTGCTGTGTTGTCCAGGCTGACCTTCAACTTGTTTTTCCTACCTCTCATTTTCTCAAAGTGCTGAGATTATAGCTGTGTGGTACCACGTCCAGCACAAGAGACTCTTGTTTTTTTGTTTTAGTTTTTTAATTTATATTTTGTTTTTATTTTATGTGAATTGGTGTTTTGCCTGCATGTATAACTGTGTAAGGGTGTCAGATCTTGGAATTACAGACAGTTGTTAACTGCCATGTGGATGCTGGGAATCAAACTCAGGTCCCCCGGAAGAGCAGTCAGTGCTCTTAACCACTGAGCCATCTCTCCAGCCCGAGACTTTGTTTTATTATTGTTGTTAGTATGTGTTTATATGATGTGTGTGTGTGTGTGTGTGTGTGTGTGTGAGAGAGAGAGAGAGAGAGAGAGAGAGAGAGAGAACTCATGTGGAGGTGAGAGAGCAACTTAGTGGAGCTGTCCATCTTTATGTAGGTTCCAGAGAACAAACTCAGGTTTTCTGCATTGTGCCCTGGTCAAAAATTCTAACTATATAGTATGTCACTGAGATGTATAGAGTTTGAGGCTGGGCAAGTATTTGAGTGGCTTTCTTGAACGAGTTGTGAGATTTTATTTGTGAGTTCACTATAATAAAGTGGTTATATAATAAAAACATTTTTTTCTCTATGCAGAGATGTTAAACACTTGCCTGCCCAGCCCAGCTATTAACAAGACTTTACAGATGTGATTGTAGAACTTGAACACTGGCTCATCCCTGTAATCCTAGTGCTCTGGGGACCATGATGGGAGGTTCCCCATGACTTCCAGGATAGCCTGGACTACAGAGTGAGACCCTGCCTCAAAAGAAAAGGAGGCTGAAGAGATGGCTCAGCAGGGTGCTTGTCAGTCTTCCAGAAGTCTGTGTCCCAGATCCCACACTGGTTTACAGCTGCCTATATCTCCAGCTCTAGGGGAGCTGATACCTCTTTCTGGCCTCTGCATGAACATACCAACTCCCAACGCCCACAAACACATAGATACAAATAATTAAAATTTTTAAAAAATCTTAAAAAAAATGTTGGACTGGAGAGAAGGCTTAGTGGTTAAGAGTACTGACTGCTCTTCAAGAGGACCCGGGTTCGATTCCCAGCACTCACATGGCAGCTCTGAGCTGTAACTCCAGTTCCAGTGAATCTGACACCCTTACAAAGACAGGCATGCAAGCAAAATGCTAATGCACATAAAATAAAAATAAATAAATCATTAAAAAAATGAAGGCAATACCCAGTGATGCTAAATAAATAAGTAAATAGCCTACTGTGGCTGACTCTCACCTACATTCCCAGAACTCAGGAAGCTGAGGCAAGGGGATCATCACAGGTTTGAGGCTAAACAGTAAGACTGTATCTCAAAAGTCAACAGAGATAGATAGATAGATGAACGAATGGATGGATGGATGGATAGATAGGTAGGTAGATAGATAGAGCTCTGTAGTAATAGCTTTTGCTTTTAAAATCATTTTTATTTATGTGTATGTATGAGGCAGCATGAGTTTATATGCACCCCATACATGTAGGTGTCCATGGAGGAAGGTGTTGGATCCCCTGGAACCAGAGCTGTCCTCTGACTCCATACACAGGCTGTGGAACTCAAGTGTAGACACTCATTCACACGTGCCATACATACATTATAAGAAATATTTTCGGGGGCTGGAGAGATGGCTCAGTGGTTAAGAGCACTGTCTGCTCTTCCAGAGGACCTGGGTTCGATTCCCAGCACCCACATGGCAGCTAACAACTGTCTGTAGTTCCAGTTCCAGGCAAACACCAAGGCAAATACATAAATAAATAAAGTTTAAAAAAAAAAAAAAGAAAGAAAGAAATATTTTCTTTTTAAAGACAGAGTTTCTCTGTGTATCCCTGGCTGTCCTGGAACTCACTTTGTAGACAAGTTTGGCCTCAAACTCAGGGATCTACCTGCCACTGCCTCCCGAGTACTGGGATTAAAGGCATTACCACCATTGCCTGGCCATAGATATTCTTTTTGAAAGACATTAAAGTAAGAAGAAGACTACTTAGGAGAGAAAGGGGTCAGCAAGTGTGAGAGGGAGGGAGATAGACAAGATGAGTAATGAGGGATGAATAAGATCGTAACATTATGCACACATGTGAAAATACCATGGTCGGGGCTGGAGAGATGGCTCAGCGGTTAAGAGCACCGTCTGCTCTTCCAGAGGACCTGGGTTCGATTCCCAGCACCCACATGGCAGCTAACAACTGTCTGTAGTTCCAGTTCCAGGCAAACACCAAGGCAAATAATTAAATAAAGTTAAAAAAAAAAAAAAAGAAAATACCAGGGTTACAGTCAGACACATGGCCAAACCTGAGGATCTGCATTTGATCCCTGGGACCCACATGGTAGAAGGAGACAATGCATTTTTGCAAATTGTTTTGTGCTGGCCTCAAACTCACAGAGATACTCTGCTTCGGCTTGTACAAGCATGAGTGAAACACATAAAAGAGAAGGGGGGGGGGTGTTGTAAATAGGAGATAGCATAGACAAAGATTGCTGGGCAGAAATTGGAATCCAGCTCATAGATATTGTAAAGCTAAGAGAATGGGTTCATTCCAGGCTGGGCTCTCTCTCCCTCTCCTTACCCCTCACCAGGTCTTCTTTTTGTCCTCGCTCCCACAGGTCCTTCCGGTGGATCCTCTCAAAGGTGCTGAGAGCCATCAGCCAAGCCTCCCTTGTCCCCATATGGGACACCATTAGCTGAGCCATTTCCAGAGGACCAGCCATCTCCATCCGTCCCCAGGGGATCTTGTCCTGACCCAGCTCCTCAGCAGTCCCCAGGTATAATTTGAATTTCTTCAGTTCTCCAGCCTCAAGTTCTTCCAGGTAAGTGGACAGTCGACAGAGAATATCCCTGGCTGTAGCTGGCAACATGGGGATGCAGTTGTGGGGCCAGGTGCTCTAACGTTTCTCTGAGGGCACAGTAGACACTGTAGCATACTGCCACTTCTTTACTCACAGGAAGAAGGGAACAAGGGATGTAGGAATGAGATGGAGACAGGCAAGAGATTTCAAGAAATCCTGCTTTCGTCTCTGATGTCTGCCCTTCTCAACGATAGCGTTTGTTTTGAAGAAGGGGAAGTTGTTGTGAGGTAATCCCAGGAGCCCTTGACTGTAAGCATGACATATGTTGAGCAAGTTTCTGCTGTTTTTCCAGCTTCCTTGAAAAAACAACCACTCTCTTCGGTCTCTCCCCTTGCCAAGTGCTTCTCTCAGGATGCTTGGCTTGGCTTCTTGCAAGCTACTGCCTTGGTTTCTTCCAGGGATATGTATCAGGAATCTTGTTGCCAGGCAGTGGTGGTGCATGCCTTTAATCCCAGTACTTGGAAGGCAGAGGCCTATGAGTTTGAGACCAGCCTGGTCTACATAGTGAATTCTAGGTCAGTCAATGATACATCTTGAGACTCTCCCCTCACCCCACCCCCAAAAAGAAAAAATCTCTGTCAGTGTGGAGGCACAGGCCTGTAATCCTAGTAGAAGGACTTCAAATTCAAAATTAGCCTGACCAACACAATAAGAGCCCATCTCAAAAAACAAAAACCGAAAACCCCTAGAGCTGGAAAGATTGGTGAATGGGTAAAGAGTTTTCTGTACAAGCATGAGAATCTAAGTTAATTAATTAATGAGGCTGGACATGCAGGGGATAAATGTGAAGCCAATGAGTATGATGTACACACCAGCAGCAAGAGGCCTTGTCTCAGGAAAGATGATGTGGAATGTATATGTCCAAGAGGCTTCTAAGGGCCTGGAGACAAGCCTGTCCTCAGCCAGTTCAAACTAGTAATAACTGGTGCCTGCCTTTAGCTCCTAGTACTTCATCTTAGGCCAAGCTGGGGAACTAGCAGGGCCTTGAGCAGAGAACTCCACTTGGCCGTCTACTTCCTTCACCTGTGGGTACTGTGCACACTTGCCTTCTCCAATAGCATACTTACCAACATCAGGTCTCCTGTCCCTCAATCTGCACTGGGCAATCCTCACTTTGAACAATGCTATATGTTTCTCTATCCCCATCCCCAAACACTTGTATTCCCAATGTTCTCTAGTAGAAAGAATGGGAATGTTGATCTGAACTGAACTGGTCTGGGGTACACATGCAATAAAGCAAACTGCATCTTCAATTGCTCTTTTAACGGAAAATTCTGTTTATCATTTTATGCCTTTGCATGACTGAGCACGCATATGACTAAAATCAGCTGCATTATGGGAAGGGACACCTGCAGCAGAAAAGTTATTATGACTGCAGAAACGGCTCATTGGTTAAGAGTATATATTGCTTTTACAGAAGACCTGAGTTTGGTTACATATGGTGACTCTGGTGATGGGATTAATGGTGTGTGCTTCCAGCCACCCACTTTTTTTTAACTTTATTTATTTATTTATTTATTTGCCTTGGTGTTTGCCTGGAACTGGAACTACAGACAGTTGTTAGCTGCCATGTGGGTGCTGGGAATCGAACCCGGGTCCTCTGGAAGAGCAGACGGTGCTCTTAACCGCTGAGCCATCTCTCCAGCCCCCCAGCACCCACTGTTATTTTCAATTCTTTGGAAGCTATGAACACCCAGCCCAGACCCTGACCATGTGGTAATACTACTTGACCCAAGAAATTCTCAATGAGAATGTCAGAACTGCTTCCCAGAATTCTTTCTGTTTGAAAGACTTTGCAGCTGGGACAATGGCACAGCTGGAAGCCTGGCATTTGGGGAGTAAAGGAGGGAGACTTAAGAGCTCACAGCCAGCTAGGCTGCGGTGGTGCACAATTTCAATCCCAACACTCAGGAGGCTGAGACAGATGGATCTCTGTGAGTTCGAGGCCAGCCTAGTCTACATAGTGATTTCTAGGATAGTCAAGGCTACACAGAGAAACCCTGTCACAAAAGATTGAGAGAGAGAGAGAGAGAGAGAGAGAGAGAGAGAGAGAGAGAGAGAGAGAGAGAGTTAGAGTTCAAAGCCATCCAAGGCTATGTATAGAGTTCCAGGCTAGCTTTGAGCTACATGAGGCAGTATCTTAACTACATACTATACAACACTCTCAGAACTTCTGGAGGACATATAAAATAAATCTAAGTATCTCAACAGTGGAAGGGAAATCACAATTACAAGTTAGGCCATGGCTAGTCAGGGTGCAGGAGATGCTGCTGGGCTATCTGGTGGACTTCAGGGCCAGTTGGAATCTGTTAGGAGATGGGGTAAGATAGGTCATCAGAAACCAAGTCAGGGCTGGGGTGTAGCTCAATGGCAAAATAGTTTCCTAGCATGCATAGAGCCTGTGTTCAATCCCTAGTTGTTATCTTACATCCCTAAAAGAGAGACAAGTCCAGAAAGCTGGTAAAAAAAAAAAATCTTAGCTTTCAGCTCAAGGATAATGGGAGTTAGAGATTATTTTTTGTTATTGTTGTGTTGTGCTCAAGGTTGAGACCCTAGAGAGACCACCAGAGACAAGGGTGTATCGGAATGCAATAGCAAGGTTTATTGAGCAAAGACCAGTTAGCTCGTGAACCACTCCAGTAGTCCCACACGATGGAACCATGCAGGAGGGTTGATTAGGGCAGAAGGGGGCCTCCTTTTACAGACAGAGGCTGTGAATTGGGTTCAGGTGAGGATAATGGTACGAGTCGTTAGCTGATTGGCTCGTGCTAGGGGCTTTCCAGAAACTAGGGTGGTGATGCTGAGTAACAACAGGTCAGGCTTTTGATTGGTTAACACCAAGGTGAAAATAACATTCCGGAAACAGTGGGTGGCTTGCATATCTTATGGTCTAAGGTCAGTTCGACCTATTTTCATTTATTATTATTATTATTTCTTTCCTGGCATGTTTGGGCTAGTGGAGCCTTGGGTTATTTTCTGCTTTGGGGAAAGCAGGGGACTTTCCAGCATTGGGCCGGGTCAGGTGGGTCAGCGTGGCCATTCTCGTGCTCTGTGATTTTCCACTAAGTTCGGCAGAGAGGAGAGGTCCTCTCTCAGTTGTTTTTTTTTTTTTTTTTTGAGACAGGGTCTCACTATGTAGCTCTGTCTGGTCTGGAACTATATAAACAGATCAGGTTGGCTTTGATTTCCCAGAGATCTACCTGCCTCTGCCTTCAGAACACTGGGATTAAAGGTATGCACCACCATGCCTGACTTCTTTTTTTTTTTTTTTTTTTTTTAATGTGTATGAGTGTTTTTCCTGTGTGAATATCTGTGCGTCATTCTTGTACCTGGTGCCCATGAAGGCTAGAAGAGGTCACAGGATCCTCTGGAACTGGAATTACAGATTACAGACAGTTGTGAGTTTGCATGTAGGTGTTGGAAGAACAACCAATGTTCATTGACTGCTGAGCCATCTCTCCAGACCCTCCTCCTTTTTTAGATGTAGGCACTTAGGGTCCCATGAAAGGCAGACTAGAGCACACAGCACCATGTGTGCACATGATATATTACTTTTTCCTTGGGTTTTTGATGCAAGGTCTCATTATGTGGTCTTGCTTGCTGTCTGGGACTCCAGACATAGACCACACTGGCCATGAACTTACCCCTGTGTATATGTATTACATATTTAATAAAACCTGAATATTGGGGAGAGAGCACACAGTCAAATCCTAGACAGACATCTCAGGAAATTCTTAAACCTTGAATACAAAGATAAACAGCTGAGTCAGTCACACACACCTTTAATTCCAGCACAGGGAAAGCCGTGAGTGGTGACCTCCACCCTTGATTCCACTACTCCAGAAACAGAACTTCTTCTGTTTCTGTGAGTTCAAGGCTACACCTACCCTGGATGGGATAGGGTATATCAGGGCTTGTAGAAACCCACAGAGAACAGAAGTGACTGGGAGAAGCAACTGGCAGAAGTGAACAGGAGCCAGGCTAAGCAAGTTGCAAGAAAGACAGCTGGGTGAGAATTGACTGTGGTGCTTCCTCTCTGATATTTCAGCCTTCCCCTGATATTTGGCTCTGAGTCTCATTCGTGATACTATATACCCCTATGCTTCCAGATGCCTGCTTGATATGCCAGGAATATGCAATCACACCTGGTAAGAGTTCACAAAATTTACCATGTTATTTATTGGTTGTGTTTGTGTTTGGGTGCTCACACAACAGTGCATGCATGGAGGCCAGAGGCCAGCTTTCAAGTGTTATTTCTCTCGTTCTTCCACCACGTGGGTCCCAGGGATGAAACACAGGCTGCAAGGCCACCTTACTGTCCTTGAACCTATCAGAGGGAAACTCTATACTGTTCAGTGGTGTGTTGTGAAAATGGATTTGGGGTTTTATAGACGTGTGTGTATACATATGTATATATATATAACTTACTTAACTTGTGCATTGGTGTGATGGTGTCAGATCTCCTAGAACAGGAGTTACAGACAGTGAGCTGCCAGGTGGGTGCTGGGATTTGAACCTAAGTACTCTGGAAGAGCAGCCAGTGCTCCTAACCCCTGAATCATCTCTCCATCCCCTGGATTTGGGGTTTTAATAAAGTGCTAACTTGTTGATCTGAGAATAGTAGTATTTCTCCTACCCCAGTGCTGTGGGGTTAGAGGCAGAAGGGTTAGGAGTTCAAGGTCATCCATAGCTACATAATGCATCCATAGCTACATAATGAATCCAAGACCAGCCTAGGGTACATGAGTCCCTGCTTCAAAACTCAGCCAGATGGTAGTAGTGTATACCTTTAATCCAAGCATGTGGAAGGCAGGGGCAGGCAGATCTCTATTGGCCCCAGATATTGTTAAAATGATTTATTATAATTGATTATGTAGAAAAGTAATATTTATTTAGGGGTTTATATAAACATTTATTGATTATAAAATTAAACTTTAAGATAATTTTCAGAGAGTGAAACTGTCTTATGCAGTGACAATGTCAGTCCTCTCTTCAAAAACCACAAGAACAAACAAAAGGAGCAGTCAGCCTATAACCGGGTCCTTAATGGGGGCTGGCCACATCCAGGGTCCTGAGACCCCAAAGTTATACTTCTAAGTCTCTCCAGTAACATCTAAATCTCACCACAGACCTCTAGGCGTTCAAGGCCAACCTAGTCTACAAAGCTAGTTCTAGGACATCCAGGGCTACACAAAGAAACCCTGTCTCCAAAAAACAAGTTAAAAAAAAAAATCAAATAAGCAAATTGTAAAACAAAAACCTTACTGTTATCACCCCAAGATCTTTTACAGTCAAATGGCTACAAAATGGGACTCATTTCTAATGTACACATAGAAGAATTGAGACTTGAAGAAAGGCCCAGGGATTATGACTTTACATACTTCATAAAGAATGGAGTTGAATGGTTGTGGTGGTACATGTCTGAAATCCCAGCACTGGAGAGTCTTTAGCAGAAGAATCTCACACTCAATCTAAAGTTTAGAATTGACAGCAGAAAAACTTAAAATCTGAGCCAACCAGATCTACATACCAAAATCTTATCTCAAAAAAGCAAAATGTAAGGTTGGAGAGGTGGCTCAGTGTTTAAGGACCTGGTTTCAATTCCCAGCACCCAACATCACAACTCACAACTGTCTATAACAGATCGAACACCTGCACACAGGCAGAAAAGCAGACAAAACACTAGTGCACATAAAATTAAATTAAATTGATAAAGGAGAAAATAGCTTCAAAATTTGAAGCAGAGGGGGAGGAAGAGGAGGAAGAAAAAAGATGCAGAGCTGGAGAGATGGCTCAACAGTTAAGGGACTAACTGCACTTACAGAGCCCCGGGTTAGGTTCTTAGCACCCACACTGATTGAGCAGCTTGTTACTATTACCTTTTCAAGAAATCCAACAACCCTCTTCAGGTCTCTGTTGGTACTGCATGCATTGGAACACATAATAGACAAGCAGATAAACTCACACAGACACAAATAAAAACAAGTGAAATTTAAAAAGGGAGGAGGGAGGGTACTGGTAAAATGCAGAGGACTGGAATTCAGTTCCCAGGACACATGTTTGGTAGAGTCTGCAACTGAGTGCATATGCGCTGTGGTGTACACATCTAGACATACACATAATTAAAAATAATTTTGTTTTGTTTTTGTTTTGCTAGGTAGCCTTTCTCTGTGTAAGGGCCCAGGCTGTCCTAGAACTTGCTTTGTAGACCAGGCTGGCCTCAGACTCACAGAGATCTATCTTCCTGAGTTCCTGTGCTACCACTGCCTGGCAAAATAAGAAATTTCCAGAAAACAAAAGGCCTGTGGCTATAGTCCGTCTGGTAGAGTGCTTGCCTAGCATGCACAAAACTCTGGATTTATTTCTCAGTATCACCCAAACCAGGTGGCAGCACACATCTAATCCCAGGACTCTGAGGTAGAGGCTCTCCAGCTATAGAATGTCAAGGTTATACTGAGCTGCACAGTAAGTTCCAGGGTAGCCTGGGCTACTTGAGACCAAGGGCTAAGAGTGCAGCTTAGTGGTAGAACACTTGTGTAGCAGGCGTAAGGCCCTGGGTTTGAAATCTAGATCTAGCTAGGCAATGGTGTCTAACGCCTTTAATCCCAGCACCAGGGAGGCAGAGGCAAGTAGATCTCTGAGTTTGAGGATAGTCAGGGTTAAACAGAGAAACCTTGTCTTGAAAAACAACTACAACAAAAAAAGAAAGAAAGAAAGACAGAAAGAAAGAAAAAGCAAAAAGAAAAACAATAATAACAACAAAAGAAACTTGTTAGCTGAGATGGCTGTCTAATCCTCTAATTCGAAAGATGGGTAAATTGAGGCCCATGAAGGTCATCACATGAAGACTATCACACATCCTCCATAAGCTGTTGATTGCTGCCCAGGGCTTCTTCTTCTTTCCCATGGTCACACTCACCACCTCTTAGGGAGGCTGAGGACAGAGATTGAGAAACTTCCTGTAAACTGTGTGCTCACATTCAGACCACTGGCTGTCAGGAAGCCAGCATCATGGCCACCCCTCCCCCACTGCCCCATTGGTTTTAGGGACAAACAGAATACACTGTCACCCTAAGTGTCTACCATCTTGTCCCCATAAACCACAGGAAGGACTCAGTCACTATGTTGATGCTAAAACGTGACACCAGGACACAGTGTGAAGAAGTTGGAGAAAATATTTCATGCTTCTAAACCTCCAGGCCAGCCACATCCAACTGTGGGCATGGTTCTCCAGAATCACATAACTGATAGGAGAGATAAACAGAAACGATTAATAGAAGCAAGCAAGATAGACAAAGGAGACAGATAGAAACCAGGTTTGGTGGCATATGCCTGTAATCCCAGGATGTCCACACTTTGATGCTGCTTTGAAAAACTGAACAAGGGCTAAAGAGATGGCTCAGTGGTTAAGAGAACTGACTGGACTCCAAGATCTGGCACCTTCATACAGTCATACTTGTAGGCAAAATACCAATGCTAATGAAATAAAAGTAAAAATGAATTATTAAAAAAAATCTGAACAAAGCAACCTGACCTCCATGTACATTCATACACAAATGCACACACTCATGCACATATATACATGTCTACTATCATACACACATATGCATAAAAGTGCACATACATCCGTGCACATACCCATGCGAACATACATACAGAAGCCCGCTACACACACACACACACACACACACACACACACACACACACACACACAATACCAGCAAGATAAAGGTACCCGTCACCAAATTGGGCTACTGAAATTCTGTCCCTGAGACCCACATAGTAGCAGGAGAGAACTGACCCCTGCAAACTGTCCTCTGACCACCACAAGTGTGCTGTAGCATTTAGATACCAACATAATACACACAAAGACACAAGATCACAAAATAATCTTTATTTAAATAAAGACATTTAAATGTAGTCATAGGGAGTCTCTTGAAGGGCACCTGATAAAATTTTAATTGGTAAGATCCTAGATCTCAGTGATTCAGGAGTCTTTACTAGAAATAGAGGGATTTTGTTGTTACTGTTTTAATTACGTGTTTACCAAAAAAAGAAAATTTTAAAAAAGTTGTATTTAGTGGGCACACTTTTAATCCCAGCACTCAGGAGGCAGAGGCTTGCAAACTCTGAGTTTGAGGTTAGCCTGCTCTACATGATGAATTCCAGGACAGCCAGAGCTATATAGTGAGGCCTCAGATTTAAAAAAAAAAAGTCATGAGTGTGTCTGTATGCATGTGTCCACAGAACAGATAGATGTCTGACCTCCTGAAGCTGGAGTTATAGGTGGTTGGGAGTTACCTGATGTGATTGCTGGAAATTGAACTGAATAAACCAGTTATGTTTTTGTTTTATTTTATTTATTTAATTGGGGTTAGTGTAAGGTTCAAGACAGAGTTTCTCTATATAGTTCTGGTCGGTCCTGGAAATCACTCTGTAGACCAGGCTAGCCCTGAACTCAGAGATTCACCTGCCTTAGCCTCCCAATTGCTGGGATTAAGGGCACCACCACCACCACCACCACCACCACCACCACCTGGATTTATTTATTTATTTATTTTGAGACAGGATCTCACGTGACCCAAAGAGGCCTCATTCTCTCTGCGTAATCAACAATGAATTTTTCCTTTTCCTGCTTCCACCTCCCAGGTGGGGTTACAGGCAAATACCACCAACCAGATTTCATGCTGTGTCACCAATCAAACCCAAGGTTCCATGCATTTAAGACAAGTGACAGGCTTATTTAATTATTCTTCATCAATAAAAGCTTGGGAGTCAGATATGGGGATAAGAACCTGAATGTTCAGAGAAGTGACCAGTGAGTAACCTGTCATCTATTTTTCCTCCACCTAAAAAAGGCAAGACTCTCTCTAAGCCCCACCCTATTGCTTTCTGTCTTTCTGTCCTTACTCTTCCAAAACCTCTATGATTAAATTTGGTCAGGTAGTAGCTAGCTCCATCCTCTGATTCAAAGCAAACTTTATTGTCAGAATGCAATCAAAATATCACACAACAGACATGTATAGTCTGCCAACTGAGTTACATTATCAATTCCTAAACCAAAGAGAGCCAATAGACTTTTTTGTTTGTTTTTGTTTTTTTGAGACAAGGTTTTACTTTATAACACTAGCTGGCCCTCAGCTTGCTATGTAGAGCTGACCTGCCTTAAACTCACAGAAATCGATCTGCCCGAGTTTCTGGAGGACTGAGGTTAAAGAAATGCCGTACCCTTTGTTTCTGGGCTGGCAACCTGCACAGCCAGTGTTATTGTGCTGGAACTTTTTAAAAAAAAATATTTATTTTTATTTTATGTGAATTGGTGTTTTGCCTGCATGTATAACTGTGTAAGGGTGTCAGATCTTGGAATTACAGACAGTTGTTAGGTGCCATGTGGATGCTGGGAATTGAACTCAGGTCCTCTGGAAGAATAGTCAATGGTGCTCTTAACCTCTGAGCCATCTCTCCAGCTCCAGAACTTTATTTTATTTTATTTTATTATTTGCCTTGGTGTTTGCTTAGAACTGGGAACTGGAACTACAGACAGTTGTGACCTGTCATGTGGGTGCTGGGAACTGAACCCTGGTCCTCTGGAAGAGCAGTCAGTGCTGTTAACTGCTGAGTCATTGCTCCAGTCCCAGAACTTTTTTTTTTTAAAAAGATTTATTTATTATATTTATTATTATGTACACAGTATTCTGTCTGCATGTATGCCTGTGTATCATAAGAGGGCACCAGATCTCATTGGAGATGGTTGTGAGCTGTCCCGTGCAACCTCACCAACAAGGAAGACGCGACAAACAGGCTCTTCTTTCAGCAGTTTTATTCAGGAACCTTGATTTCTGACTTCTGACTTACTTACTTATGACGGGAACTGACTGACTTGCTACATCTTTTCTCTCTCTCTCTCTCTCTCTCTCTCTCTCTCTCTCTCTCTCTCTCTCTCTCTCTCTCCTTCAAGGAAAACCCACCTGCAGCCTAAATAGCCTCTGGGCAGCCAACCCCAGTACGCCACGTGGGCACCAGCAATAGGTCCAGTTACTCGGAAGCAAGCCAGATCCTCAGCCTAGCCATAAACGGAAATGTTTTATCACTGAGAGCACTCACCATGTATAAGGTGGAGGGCGGAAACCAGCGCCATCTTTTCATGCAGGGAGAATGCAAGGCGTGGCTACATGCAGCTCTCCACAGTGAGCCACCTTTGTGGATGCTGGGAATTGAACTCAAGACCTCTGGAAGAGCAGCCAGGGCTCTGAACCTCTGAACCATCTCTCCAGCACCATGTGTTGGAACTTTTAACTCTCAACTGGCCATAAGTTTCAGCCAGACTCTAAAGTGAACCTTTTCTCCTCTTCAGGTCCCCAGGAATCTGCCTCAAACCAAAGAAGAATGTGGAAAATATGGTAAGATGGGCACAAATGTGATATTTAAAATTTCTTGTGCCCTGGCTGCTGAATTTGGATGGGTATTTTTAGATTTGGAGTTGGATTAGCAATTAAAGCAGTTCTTTTCTGCAGTGAGAAAAATTTTGTTGGGTGGGTGGTAAAGACATGTTTCTAAAATGTGAATAGATTTGAATTTGACAAACTAAGTTTTACTTCAAGAATGAGAGGCACATACCAGGGAGTCTCAAGTGAGCTATAGAGAAAGAGGCATCAGCAGTCCAGTGCTGGTTTCCTGGTTTGGTTTTGCTTGAAACAGTGTCTCATGTCTCATCCTAAACTGACCTCTGGCATTTGAATTGACCTGCACCTTCTGCCTCTCCTGCCTCCACTTCCTGAGAGCTGGGATAATAGACAGGTAATGTCAAGCAAAGTTTATGTGGTGAGGCTGTGTGTTTCAGCCGTTGGAAAGAGTAGCTGTTTCTCACTAAGGAGGCTGTCAACCCAGGAGCTGATCAACCCAAGGGCCTGTGTGTCTCTGTAAGTCCCAATCCGGCAGGGAAGATGTGGAAGCTTCCTGAAGTATTCCTGGTCCTTGGTCTGGAGTGGAAGCCCGGAAATGCTGGCTGTGTTATTAGGGAAGAAATTTGTGGCGGCAGCATCAGGGAAAGCTAGGGGAGTCGTCTTACATTGGCTATGCCCTTTTCATCTCAACTGCTGCCAGAAAGTGTCACTCACAATCTGGGGTAAGTCTTCCTGAATGATTTGAGGCAATGAGGACATGCTGAGGCTCTAATTTATGACTCAGATGGCTCTAATTTATGACAATGTGACATTAAGCATTTTTGTGTTTGGTACAATTAGGGCAGAATGTCAATAGTCTGCAGATCCTGATCCAATTTTCTTAGTGTTTACTAAAGTCCTGTTCCAGAATCCAGTAACTGCCCTACTTAATACTTGTTAATCATGAACTTCAAGACTCTCCTGGATGATAAGAGTTCTTCAGATCTCACTGCACATACCCTCCCTTTTTTATTTTTATGTTTTGAGCATAGTGATAGCCATCAAATTTGACCTTGAACCTTTGATCTTCCATAGTCATCTTTCCCAGTACTGGAGTTAAAGGCTTGCTTTTCCACAAAGCCCCATATTTAAATGAATCTAGGTTGTTTGTTTGTTTGTTTGTTTGTTTGTTTTTCTTCCCTGCTTAAAAAAAGATGCCTCCATTGCTGAGTGGTTAAGAGAACTTAATGCTCTTGCAGAGGACTTAGATTTGTTTCCTAGTGCCCACAAAGCACAGCTCAAAACTGCTTGTAATTCTACTTCAAGGGGAGTATATGCTCTCTTCTGGCCCTGGAGTGCCAGACACACACTCCTGGGGCTAGAGAGATGGCTCAGAGGTTAGGAGCACTGGCTGCTCTTCCAGGAGGTTCTGAGTTCAATTCCCAGGGATCTGATGCCCTCTTCTGGCACAAAGTCATACATTCAGATAGAGCACTCATATATTAAATAAAGCTTTTAAAACACACATACACTTATGCATTCATGTAAGCTTAATTTTTAAAAAATAGATTTATTTTGTGTGTATAAGTATTTTACCTGCATGTATGTATGGGCACTGAATATGCTCCTGGAACCAGAGAAGATCAAAGCGGGTGCAAAAGACATAGAAACTGGAATTAAACATAGTTGTTTCATCATGGGGGAGCTGGAAACTGAACAAAGGTCCTCTGAAAGAATTTCAAATATTATTTTTTTTTTTTTAACAAACTTTATTTATTTATTTATTTGCCCTGGTGTTTGCCTGGAACTGGAACTACAGACAGTTGTTAGCTGCCATGTGGCATGTGGGTGCTGGGAATCGAACCCGGGTCCTCTGGAAGAGCAGAGGATGCTCTTAACCGCTGAACCATCTCTCCAGCCCCGAATTTCAAATATTCTTATGGGTTGAGCCATCTCTCTTTCTGGCCCCAACTAAA
>PVIH01020485.1:0-32258 GCA_004025045.1 Sigmodon hispidus | reverse complement strand
ATGTCCTGGCTTCCATTCTGAAGTTAGTACATCCTTGAAATAAACAGGTTGATTCAACTCAGAAGTCCTTTCTATTACCCAGTGTTTCTCTGCAGCTGAAGTTCCTTTTTCATCAGCATTAAGAAAGTTTAATGTCAACAAGACCCTATGTAATCTCTCCCTGGGTTTTTTCATACCACCTTTCTGTTTATGAAGCATCACTTTCAAGGTGCAATGGGATCTTTCCACAACTGCTTGTCCAGTGGGATTTTGTGGTATCCCAGGAAGGTGCTTTATCTCATAATATCCAAAAATGTGCTTCATTTTCTGGGAAACATATGCTGGAGCATTGTCAGTCTTAATTTGATCAGAAATTCCCTATATGGCCATGGCTTCCAGAAGATGAGTGAGTACTGCCTTAGCATTTTCAGAACTCAGGGCAGTAGCCCCCTGCATTCCTGAGTAGGTGTCAATGGTGTGATGAACATATTTCATCTTACCAAATTCCGGGAAATGAAACACGTCCATCTGCCAAATCTCATTGCTCCTAGTACCCTTAGGATTACTCCCAGCGGGCAAAGATGGTTGATTGTAAATGGAACACTTGTCACACTTTCCCAATTTTCCTTGGCTTGATGCCAAGTGATGAAAAAACTCTTCCTTAATCCCTTGCTATTGACATTATGCTTCTTGTGAAATTCTGAGTCTTCTACCACATTCCCTATCAATAACCGATCAATCTCATCATTACCCTGTGCTAAAGGGACAGGAAGGCCTGAATGAGCCCTTATATGTGTTATATACATAGGATGTGTTCTATTTCTGATGATATCCTGTAGCTGTACAAACAAGAAGGTTAATTCTGTATCATCAGGAATGAAGTTAGCAGTTTCAATATGAAATACAACTCCTTCTGCATAATGAGAGTCAGTTATCAGGTTAAGATGTCCAGGAAAATCCAATAACACCATAATAATGGCATATAGTTCTGCCTTCTGAACAGAATCATAAGGACTCTGTGTCACCTTACTGAAGTTTTCTGATTTATAACCAGCCTTTCCTGTTTTATTTGAATCAGTAAAAAATGTAGGAGCACCAGAAATAGGTTTATCCTGTACCACACCGGGAAAATCCAATTAGTCTTCTTTATAAATTAAATCCTTTTGTTTCAGGGATATTTATTATTAATTTCCCCCAGAAACCCACTACATGCCTCTTGCAAAGATTCATTGTCTGTCCTTAATTGATCAATTTCCTCATTAGTCAAAGGTACAACAATTTCTGCCAGATCCTTTCCAGTCAGTTGTCAAAGCCTGAATTTTCCTTGGAAAATCAAATTTGAAATCTTTTCAATGTATGTTTTTAGTTTTTCACTTGGTCTATGTGGCAGAAATATCCATTCTACTATAATATTTTCCCTTTGCATTATGACTCCTGTAGGGGAATATTCAGAAGGCAAAATAACCAGGATGCAGTCAAGGTCTGGGTCTATACAGTTAACATGTGCTTCTTGGAATCTCTTTTCCACTGCTAATTCCAATGCTAATTCTTTCTCAGCTTCAGCAGAGAATTCAGCAGAGAATTCCCTGGGACTATTCAGATCCTTATTTCCATCTAAAGTTTTGAACAAATGAATCAGTTCATAGTTTTTAATACCAATAACTGAACGTATGTGGGCGATATCCCCCAATAGCTTCTGAAAATCATTAAGTGTCCTTAATCTGTCACTCTTAAGTTGTACTTTCTGAGGTCTAATTGTTTGCAAGCTTATTTCATATCCCAAATAATTGATAGAATCCCCTCTTTGTATCTTTTCAGGCGCAATGTGAAGTCCCCAATCAGGCAACACCTTCTTCAATTCCTCAAACAGTCTTTCTAAGGTATTTACGTCTGGGTCCGCTAACAATATATCATCCATATAATCGTAAATAATAGATTGTGGGAATTGTTTGCGTATCACTTCCAATGGCTGTTCGGACAAAATATTGGTATAGGGTGGGGCTATTCAACATCCCTTGTGGAAGGACCCTCCATTGGTACCATTTTACCGGGTATGAATTATTAAAATTAGGTACAGTGAAAGCAAACTTTTCCCTGTCTTGTTCCTGTAGAGGTATTGTAAAAAAAACAGTCAACAGTCCTTCAGATCAATAACTATTATAGGCCATCCTTTAGGTAGCAAAGAAGGTAAAGGTATACCAGATTGTAGGGTGCCCATGGGTTGGATCACCTTATTAATTGCTCTTAGATCCATCACCATTCTCCATTTCCCAGACTTCTTCTTGACCACAAATACAGGGGAATTCCATGGGCTGGTGGATTCTTCAATATGTTGAGCTTGTAACTGTTCCTGCACCAATTCTTCTAGGGCTAGCAATTTCTCCTCTGTCAAAGGCCATTGTTGGACCCAAATAGGTTTATCCATCAACCATTTCAAAGGCAGGGCTGTTAGTGTCTTAGGTGTGCTTGCAGCTTTTAGACTGCGTCTTTGTGCAACCTGAATGACTGACGGCTGTTTTACGTAGCCTCTTGAGGTATTACCTTCAAGGCCACGATTAGTTCTTTGGCTAGTATTTAGGCCTGGAGGAATCTTAATTTGAGTGTTCCATTGTCATAGGAGATCATGACCCCATTAGTTCACTGCTATGTTGGCCATGTATGGCTTCAATCTTACTCTCTGTCCTTCTGGTCCTATGCATTCTAGCCATCTCACACTCTGTTTTACCTGAGACAATGTCCCAATACCTAAAAATTGAACATCCACCTCCTTCAGAGGCCACCTGGGGTGCCAGGCCTGCTGAGTTATGATCAAAACATCAGCCCCCATGTCAACTAAGCCCTGCATAAAACTATTGTCTATTCTTATTGTCAACTTTGGTCTTTGTTCATTTATGAAGGTCTGCCAAAATTCACATTTTATTGGTTTGCTGGATACCATCAACTTCTCTTGTAAGGGCAATCTACTGTCTATGGTTACATGATCTACTGTTTCAGGCTTGGGATTTGTTACTCATCCTGTGGACACTGCTCTTCCACTGTGACTGGATATGACTGAACCCTTTTTGGCTTGGAGGCCTGATTCTTGGGGGCTTCCCAGGGGAAGCCCCGAGATACATTTCCCGATGGTAAAAGCTTGCCACCCTTGTCTCTTATAGATCTACATTCATTTGTCCAATGTCTGCCTTTGTTACATCTCCTACATAGTCCAGGAGGTAGTGGCTTTCTGTTTAAGTCACTCCTGTGATTGGAAAAGTTCTCATGTATGCTTTGTCTACAATTTCTCTTTATATGGCAAAGGTATGAAAATAATAGATTTCTCCTGGGCAAGAAGATTATTGAATAGTATCCCTGAGTGCAAGAGATGAGTTTCAACTTAGAAAAAAAGATGACTCTTAAATCCTATGTTTACGGACTGTATTAAAAAATAAGATAGTCAGTGGTTTTGTTTACCCAGAAAGTTATAAAACAAAGAAACAGGAAAATGTCTTATAGCCAATATTTTCAGTTCCCACCTATAGAAGGGCAATTAGAAAGTTAAAAAAATCTAGTTTGGACCTTTATACATAGACATGATAAATCAGAATTTGAAGTCTCCTTTTAGAAAACATTATTTTTTATTGAAAAGTAAATAATCTTTGTAAATAATTGAAAGCTTGAAAATGTTGATAAAACAATTTCAAAAGTATGCACACTTAATAAATGCATGTTAAAATGTTGAACATTGCTGCATACATTTATCCCTACTTGGTTGTACAGTTAAGTAAAACCAAGAAATATAATAGTGTCTGAGCACTAGACAACAAGAGATCATGAATATAATAGTACATATATATACATGATACATATATGTATATATACATATATGTGCTCTTGAACACAAAAAGGATTATGTTAAAATGTTTATGTGTAATTGCCATTAATCTTATAGGTCTTCTACTAAAACGTGATTAATTTTTATTTTCTTGAAAATAGAAAATATTCCAATTGAGCATGTGCTTATAGCTTTAATGTTCTAAATGATTTACTAGATTCAAAGCATGGGCTTCAGACTCTAAGAAGAAATGAGTTGTCACACAGTAGTCAGGTGCCTGGATTTTGGTCAGGCTTGCTTTTATCATTTTGTATTATTCCTATTTTAAAAGGGAGAAATTCTGAATAATCTGCAAGACTATATTCTGCAACAAAATTCTAGAAATATGAAAGTAGACAAGCTGAAAAGTAACTTGAAATTAATTAATATGTAAAATGATGAAAATTGATAAAGATCAATTTTCCTTTGATATCTACAAAGCACCAGAGGATCTGTAACATATTACCTATCACATATGGATCACTCAATGAAATACAACTAATTAAATCTTGATAATTTTTAAATGGTAATACATAGAAGCCAAATATGGAAAAACACTAAATTATGTAGATGAAAGTTATGATTACCAAAGACTAACATCAGATCTTAAGCTACTTATCTATGGTCTTAATATGGTAAAACCATTCAATATTTGCAGCTATGTAAAGTATATTAAGCATCTAGTCATAAAAAAGTTAAGATTGATAGAATATGAGCATAATAAAAATGCAAAACAATATAAAATCTTCTAAAGAGATCAGTTCAAACTTAAAAATTGTATAAATTGCTAAGATTGATTTAGGTCTTAAGAATTTCAGTGTGGACGACACATATTTACAAAGGCTTAAGTTAGCATGTCCAAGGTGGAAAGTATAATGAGATTCTACAATGCAAATATTATGAATTTGTTGAAAAATATTTAGAAATGTACTAGTGCATTTGACATAAATGTGAAAAAAAAGAAAGAGCTACATGGAAAACTTTTTATAAACTGATTCAAAATTAAAAAAATAATATAGGTAAAATGATTGTAAAAGTATACAAAAGATAAGATAATTATTATATCTTAGCACACTCTGGGAAGTTCTAAATACCATGACATGACTTACTCATTACAGGTATCCTTATTTGAGTGATGTAAATGTTCATAATACACACTCCAACATAGTAGCTTGAGACATTCAGAATCTTTCTGTATGTCTTATTTCCCAACTCAACTAAGCTTTTTCAATATTGTTTTCTGATATAGACTATCTTTATACTGTGAATTTAGAGACTGTTTTGGACTCATCTTAGAGGTTAGTAGGAAAATTGGAGCATAGATAGAAGAAGGATGGTGTATTCAAAAGAGATTTAATCTAGCTGCTCAAAAAGACAAGATATAAAATAATAAATAAGCCACAGGCCACATGGCAGATCATATAAATAAAAATAAGATAAATTGAGATATAATAGTTAGGTAACAATATGCCTGAGCCATAAGCCAAACAGCATAAAATTAATATAAATGTCTGAGTTATTTTCTTTACAAAAACTAAAACAGCTATAGACAAGTCTATAACATGGGACCATAGGCTGGGTCAGAAATCTCTTATTACAGATGACACAGAACGTGGGGCACACACAGCCACATAAAGACTAAAAAAGTTTAAAAAATGTTCTAAAACACAAAAACAAAGCTAAAACATCTTCCAAATTTTATCTCTAAAGAAAGTTGTAGTACAGAGTGGAATGTGGACTTGAGCTACAAAATGGCAGCAAGCTTGTAGCAGACAGCTTAAACTAAAACAAGGCTAATTCCCAAAGTCTCACAAAAGACTCAATATAATCAACAAGCTACATATAATAATTTAAGGTTTCTGTTTATATTAAAAAACAACAACAAAACACTGTCAAAGACAGCTTCTTAGTAGCACGTTTTCATGAGTCTGCTGTGTTTGCACAGCTCCATTAAGAGAGGTTTCCTGACTCAGCTTTAGCATCAAAAACTGTGTCTCTGCTGTCAAATATTTAGTAAACAGCAAAAGGCAGTGCTCTATAGGATGACAATGTAGACTCTAAAATTTTCCAGGGTTAAAGCGATAAAAGCCTCACAATATTAAATACTATTTCCCAAAATTAAAAAAAAGAATAATAATAAGCATGGCTTTAATACCTCCACCATGTTAAAAAGCTAAATAGTGTGGCAGAGTTAACAGTCAAAACAACACCTTACTGTCTTAACATTTTAAAAGCTCTTCAAGTTAAAAAATTATTAATGATACACAATAAAATAAGCTCAAATTAAAAAACCTCTAAATAAATTACAATACTTGTATAAAAATATATAAAATTCAAAATGACAAAAAGTCCCAATAAAAATGAAAATAAAACAATAAAAATATAAAAAGCCACATAAAAATATACATGGTCTAGATTATAGTTATATTTTATAACTATATAGTATTTACCTTTAATCTTTTAAGTGTTAATAAACTAAAAAAAGGCATTTGATTATCAAGGCTGCTAATTTAAACAGATATATATTTTAAGAATATCTTGATTCTAAAATTTGGGGCTAAAATACATGTCGCTTTAAAAAACAGGTTCTGCTTTTTTTTCCACAAACAATAAAACCCTATAGTTTGCTTCTTGGCTATTCTAGTTTGGTCAACCGAGACTGCCTACAAAAAAAAATTTTAATAAAAAAAGATGGTCATATCAACTTCAAGGCCACAACTAAGATAATCCAGTCTCAAAACCACATATGATTGCCAGTGCCTCTTAATCAACAAAAAGTAATAATAAAAGGCTACACCCAAATTCCCAAAATAATGTTTATAAATGTTTGTTTCATTATAAATGGTTAATAGTAATAATTAATCTCCTTCGTTAGAAAAGGGAGATATGGTATAGGAATGATTTTTAAAAAACCTTGGGGCTAGGCTGTGCCATAAACCTCCTATTACAGTTTTCTATGAGAGGTTCTCCTCATTTTCTAAAATCTTAATACCCTTGCCATTAAAATACAAAATTTTAGAATAGTTAATAGTATTAAATAGTATCAATAGTCTTTTAATTAAAATTTTTGTTAAATCATAAAATTAAGACAATTCCAATTTTTCAAAACTTTGATTTATCTAAATCAAAAGAACATACATAGCAAATGTGTGTATTTTTTACAATATTTTCAGATTGCTGCTTTTATTTTCTAAGTTACTACAGTGCATCTCTAAAAGTAGAATAAAAGAGATAAAGTATTATTTCAGGCCAGTTATCATGAATGCAGGGAAACAAAATTATTTTATCTAAATATGTATCTGCACTAGATTACACATAGCCACGTGATCTCAAGCACTAAATCTAAACTAATATAAAATCTTTCAACTCTGAGTCAAGATCAAAGCAGTTGCCAATCTTGTTCTATTCCTCTAGCTATCCTTAATGAATATTTCAAGGGATGTTCCCTTTCTGATATCTTTCTCTGTAGAAAAGGCATCAAACAGAATTGCTTGATGTAAAGTCTGTGCTCACATCCTTTAAGACATTAGCTCAAATGACATCAACTAATGTTCTTGAAAGTTAAGAAAGGCTGGCTGCGTGGATAGGTTCTCTAATCAAAAGACTCTTGAGATACAGTGGCCCCCTAGTTATTTCATACTGCTTCATGAATCTCTACCTCTTTTATTATAGTGTATCATTTCTAATTATTATCATAGGGAGACTGTGAAAATAACAATAGCAAAGGAATTTGTGCAATTAGCATGAATCAGAATCTCAGATATTCATATATTTTGATGGATTTGTAACAAACATTTTGGTTTGTCCCTGTCTTGTGGCTTCAGGATTTTCACATTTCTCTCGTTCTTTAATGATTACTAGTTGACTTTATATATTTAGGTTAATTTGAATTTTTTAATTGAATAAGGTCTTGTTTCCTTCAACATTAATCCACATGATGATATTTCTAGGTATTAGACAGAAAATAACTTTCATCATTCTTCTTCTTTTTTTTTCCTTCTTTATTTTGTATTTAACAAAAAAAGCAGTAACATGAATTTAAAATGAGGAAAAGTTAACAATAACTATGAAGAGGATAAGAATCATAAGCATGGCTTATCAAGGGTGGTAATGCAAATAAGATTGCTACACATATATTTACTATGTGTTCAACTTTTCCTCTGAAATTTTTTTTTCCATCCCTGTATATCCTTATTCAAGGTCCCTTCCCCCTCCCACCACATCTTGACATTTTTCTTCTCTGCAACTCCCCATCCCTTCCCTGGGCAGGGAGCATTCTTCTTAAGCAGAATCCCACTTTGGCCTGGGCTTTTCCATTTTACCATTGCTAAAATAAGCTTGATAAACTGTTATAGTTAAAATAATATATTTGGGTACTGTAAGGATAAAGTCAGGAAACAGGATTAAGATATTCTAACTCCTGGTTATTAATGACTTCCTTCTCTAGGCATTATACATGTGAATAGCTTTGAATTTCTTAGAAATTCCACCCTTTCAAAAACCCCATCACAAACAGACTGGAAGGGAAATCTCAAGTTCCTTACACAGATGTGCAAGAAAAAGAAACATTGCTCCTACTAACATTGCTCATAGCATACATTTTATTTTTTGTAAATGGTACAAATATCCTTGCATAATGGGTGGTCTGAATCAATGATTTTTGTACTAACACTAGTTAAGAGTCATACTATATTTTGGGAAAGATATTTTGGCCTGTGTATTTAGTGTATGCTACAGTCTATAATTTTTATCCTGAAAATTTCACTAAAGAAATTTTTTTGCCTAATAATCTTTACTTTGGAAAAGTCTTCTGAAAATAAATTTCACTTGAAATAAAAACTTGAAATGACAGTAGAAATTTCCTAAAATATGTGCATATGTAAAGAAAATCTAAATGATTTCACCAAATAAATGAGGCAACAGAGCCCCAGTTGGCCATTTATTGTCACCTACTGAAGCTTTCCAATGTTAGCATTGGATTACATTCAATTAAGTTTTTAGTCAAAGGAGTCCCATGAGAAACCACCAACAACCAAAGCTGTGGTTAAGAGTATAAGTTGCTCTCTGCACCCTAAAGTCTAGGTCCTATTGCCGAAAACAAAAACAAATCCTGCATAAGTCATTGAACATGGAAAAAGTCAAGCTGTTACATACCTAGAACTGTCACCCCTGTAGGCTAGTGCTTTTGCTTTGGGAAACTATTCTTAATGCTACCAAAATGAAATATGAACAACCCAGCCAGAAACACTTTGATATTCAGTAGTGTCTTGCTTGTAAGATGTATACTTACAGGGTGCACAAAGCTTATAGGACTAAAAAAACAATGTCTGAATTGACTTAAAGCTTACTCATTGAGTATGAATCTATATTTGACACTGCTTGAGTGACCAAAAACATAAGACTAGATAGTTCAGGGACCTAGGGTAAAACCAAAGATTACTGTTTGACTAGAAAAAATTTAGCAATAAAATGACTTCTAATGATCTTCTGTTCCTTGTTCTGCCATCATCAGAGAACAAGAAATTTTTAGTAAATGGGAACAAATAAAGAAACCCACAGCCAGACAATATGTAGAGAATGAGGAAAATTAAATCACACAATTTTTAGTGGAATGTCTTTATCAAATTCATTAAGAGCTAAATGAACCCTGAAGAAAAGGATGTGGTAAGAGTATAAAAGCCTCAGAGATGAAGGACACCAAGAAACCTAGGCTTTATAAACAAACAAAAAAAAAAGGATAGAATGCGTGCATACATGATTCCACAGAGACTAAAGTAGCATGCATAGGCCCTGCTTGGACTGCACTAGATGGTACCCCAGATCTGAAAGAGAAGTGGGCATATAGCCCCATCCCTAATCCAGAGGCTATCTCCAATTGATAACCATCTGCAAATAAAAATGCAGGAAGTCTCAATGTAGAAACAAATTTCTCTTTAAGTCATTTATTATTTTCAAGATAAGATTTCTCTGTGTGACCACTCTGGGTGTCTTGGAAATCACTCTATAGACCGGGTTGGTGTCAAACTTACAAAAATCTGCTTGCCTCTGCCTTCCAAGTACTGTAATTATATACACACACACACATATATATATATATATGTGTGTGTGTGTATACATATATACATAAGTTTAATATTTTCATGGAATTATGAATGTGCAAATGAATGTATTTCTGCTTCTATTTCTGTTTCTTATAACTTCTCTTGAGTTCTTTTCCTTTTTTGCTTTCTTCTATTCTGATATATCAGGGGTTGTCTTTAACTGGTTAATATCTTAATTTATTTTATGTTAATATTATCCCTTAATTGTCTGTTTTCTAATAAGAAACAAAAATGTGTGTGTTTGAATGGAAGGAAAAATGGGGAAGAATTGAGAGGATCAGAGGGTAGAAAAACCATAATCTGGATATACTATGTGAGAAAAAAAACCTAATTTCAATAAAATAAATAAATAAATGAATAATAAAGGAAGCAAGAGAAAACAGTGTTATTCTGAATAGGATTTGCAGAACTAGTGTTATTACCACAGAGAAGAGACCTGGGATCTCTGCCTATACTCCACTAAAAGTGTACTGCACTGTGCCTGAGTACCAATCTTCTAGATGGTCTGAACATAAACACAAGTCCAAGAACAACACTTAAATTTGTTCCTGCCACAGTCTTTTAATTCTAATTCTATAATAAATTTCATTTCTCTACTTTATATCCAGTTTTCTAGTCTTTTCCTAGGTCTTAAAACTTTACAAACAAATGCTTCATTTATGCCCTGAACTCTACCACTTAACTGGCTCTGGTTCTCAAGTAAGTCTTCTTATTTTTTCCATTGGAATTGTCACACAAACATTGTCACTGGTGTCTAGCCAAAATCTATTAATATTATCTTATTAAAATAAAAAGGTTGAGTACAACTTACTTGAAAAAAACCACAAGACAATTGTTTTTATTGGTTAATTATACAAAATATTTTTGTATGCTGGATATAGTTGATAAAATTTATAAGAACACTAAATCTCTTATTAATCTACAAGAATGCAAGCTTTTGTGTTTTGATTTGAACTGAACCAAGTGGAAGATTTTATTTTTTTTTCTTGTCAGTTCATTTTTCTTCTGCATCTACATGCTATATTCTCAGAAATATTTTGTGTTGCAGAAGATAAAGGATTTGCCTTAAGGTAGGCCCTGTGTAACTGCTGTAATTCAGTTGATGACATAGGAAAACACACAGTGTAGACTACATGGTAGTCTATGGGTATATGATTAGAGCTATAGAGGTTACTGGACTAAGCAGGCTCTGTAAGTCTGCTCTTAAATTTAACCACAGCTTTAGTCTTAGAGGTCAGAATTGAGATGTAGCCAACCAACACCACTGTATAAACTACATCTCATTTCTAACCTCTAAAACTGAAGAAATTTTAGCCTCTAAAATGAAGGTTTTAAGTTTGAGAGCAGACTTACACAGCTGGAGAGCCTGCATGAGACTGCATTGGGCCCTCTGAATATAGAAAACAGTTGTGTGGCTTGATCTGCTTGTGGGCCTCCTGGCAAAGGAACCAGGAATTATTCCAGATACATGATCTGCCATTTTAGAGCCAATTCCCTGTGAAGGGATTCCTTACTCAGCCTTGATACAGGAGGGAGGGTCTTGGCTCTGCTCTGTCTTTGTATACCACCTTATGTTGACTACCCAAGGTAAGCCTTACCCCCTTTCAGAAGTGTATGGGGGTCAAGATGAAGCAAAGTGGGATGAGTAGGAAAGAGGAGAGAGAGGGAATAGTGGGTACTATGTAAAATGAAAAAATAATTAAAAATAATGAGAAGAATTGTGATATAAACATCTTAGGCTAAGGTCACATAACTTGTTAAGTACACGATCAAGTATGTGTAACTCCATTGCTAGTGTTTTTCTAGTAAGCAAATTGATTGATCAGTTGCTGTGGATTAGGGTTTCAACATATTGTAGATCTATAAGAGCTTAACCATAATTTTTGCAATTCTAAATATTGTTTTTTTTTATTTTTTTATGAAGGCAGAGTACTTAAAATGTATCACCTTACGAGAATATTCCCCAAACTTTAAAGGATGTTGCCTTTCAGAATATTATTCAGAAGAACAGTTTAAAGCAAATACTGGGATGAGATGGTTTGCCTCTAAAATTGGTTTTGTCAACCACAAAACTTAACTTTTACTTCAGCTGTTTCAAAGTTAAGACTAATTTCATCATGCTTTATTGGTTTCTGTTGTAGAAAAAAGGCAAGTATTACAGTCAACGGAAGTATGTACATTATATCATCTTACAGTATGCTTAATATATGAATAATTACTTTGCTCATTACAACCTCATATAGGCAAAAGAAAGACTGAGGTGGAAACTCAGCTACAAGGGATTTTCTTTGCAGTAGAGAAACTGAAACTCAGAGTACTTTCCTGACATTCTAAGGTCACACAACCAGCTAGTCATACAGTTCCACAATCCTTACAGTATATAACTGTCACTTCATAGTTCACACTCATGTAACTTTGAGTCAGCATCCTTAACAAACTGATGTGTTTGATAAATAATTAAAAGAATTATTTATTGAACAGGGTAGAGGGTAGAGAAAAGTTTAAGTGAATTTCTTCCTAAGGATATTTAGGATAAAATTTCACGTGGAGAGGTAACTTACTACAGATAATCTTACATAGCCTTCCAAATTCATAATTGAGACTAAAATACTGCTGTACATTAGCACTTAGGGACATGCTGATAAACACATCTCATCTAAAGCTATTTAAGTAAAACTATTTCTTCCAAACTGTGAAATGTTACTTTAAGCACATTTTAAGCCCAAACTGGTTAATAACAGTAGAAAATTGCAAGTCAGCCAAGGAAAATGATCAAATTTGCTTATTAGTTTTTTTACAAAACTACACATTTTGCATGCTGTTTTAAACATACAAATTTAGAACTAAAATAAAAGGAAATTAGAGAACAATTCAATACAGATAAATACAGACAGTGAAGAGCTGAAATTAGCACAGGATGGAGTAAATGTTTGTTCATGAGCTGAGATATGAGACTGTAATATCTCTCATCATACAGAATATCTTAAAGTGCATCCTTGTTATATCTCAGTTAAAACTTTTTCTTGTCTTATTGTATTTTGTCTTGTCCAGTTTGGCTGTTATCTCTTGGAGTCTTGCTTTGTTTTGAAGAGGAAATGGAAGACAGTAGGTTGTTTTTTTGTTTTTGTTTTTTTTTTTTTTTTGGAGATAGATCATGAACGGGAGCTAGGAAGAATAGAAGGAGAGTAAACTGTGGCAAGATGTATTTTATAAAGGAAGAATATATTTTCAATTAAAGAGCTGTTTATGAATGTGTTCAATGAAACATGATTTATCTTCTGACAACTTAATCAACTAATTATATTGGAAATTATATTCTGTGAGATCTGGACTTTGTTTCTCACTGGGTGGGCCTAGTAGTTTCTGTTTCTGATTCCTTAAAGGCTTCTGAGTATATAATAACATAATATCAGTGTATATTGTCTAAAAAATTAACACCAAAATTTAAAAACCTCATAAACAAGCTTTGAGAATTTGACAGGATGGGAAATTAGAGATGAAGTTTGGGGGAAGGTAAAGCCATGGGTAGGGAGAGAGGGGCAAAGGTGAAAAACGAAGAGAGAGGCATAGGCAAAATGGAGGAGCACTGACACTGTGGAATGTAATAATAGTTCAATTTTCCTATAAGAATGAACAGATGAATAAGGATATACAAGGATAGAAAGTGTGACTTCTTTGTTTATAATAATAAAAAAAAAGAACCAACAGATGAAACTTAACCAAAGGTATGAAGTGTAGTGTTGGAATGGTTTGTTATATAACAGTAAATAAAAATATTAAATAATTGGGGTTTTTGGAAAATCTCTTTGTCTATTCTAAATGTAACAATTCTCTATTGTCTTTTAGGAAATACTAATATAACATAGTTTTAGTTATTGATTTTAAATAAATGATATTTCTATAATATTCATCAAATAAGCTAGCCCACCCAGTGACAGCCAAAGAATAAAACACTGATCAGAAGATCACTAGCCAGCTCACGTGAAAATAAATTTGTAACTTATTTCTATTCTATTCCTCTTCATTAACTCTTTCAGAATACTAATTTGCCTTATGGTTATGCCAGCAATAAATACATATTTGGTCATTTTTCTCAAGTACAACAAGTACCTGTGAGATGATTTTACAGTTTGTATCAAATACAGGAAACAGCAGAAACTTCCAAATTAAAAAAAAATGTAGATTAAGTCATTATTTATTTGAATTATTTGCCAATCCTTGTGTTACCATTTACCAATCATTTATTAATCATATATATAATTATTAATTACTGTCAATCAACCAGTAGCTATTCTCCACCCAATAAATAATTTTCCCTTCTATAGTAGCTATCAAGGGCCAATAAGTCCTTATAAGGAGTAGAGCCTCATTATCTCTGAAACCTATACTGGAATTTTGGTTGACTTTGATATTGTCAAGTAAACCCAGGAGGGTAATAATCACACCATGACAGGAGGATAGCTTTTCATAACATTCTTCCCCATCCCCCAACTCCTACTTACATGCTTCCCACAGATGATTCTAAAATGTTCTGACATTTCCACTTTTAATTGCATAGGGTCTCTGATTTGCTTATAATCCTTACCTAAAAATTAGAGCTGTAATTGTCCCTGGACTGCAGTGAAAATATACTTGTAGATTTCAAAAGAAGGTTCAGAAGTCAACCATATTATCATAGGCAATTTGGATACAGAAGAAGAATGTAAAGCTAATGAGTAAGAATAGACACTGAGCAAGCATTATTATCCTAAAAGTGTTACTGTCTCTGATCACAGGGTTGCCACATCAATATGGAAAGGGTCAGAAGAGTTTTTTTCATCAATACATTTTGATTAGTTTTTACTTAATATCGTCCTTTCTTAACTGCCTTCAGAGGCCTATTTCTCAAAATAAATAGAGAGAATACGAGTTGAGTACTGGCATTCAGGGCCATAAATTCACATGGATGACAGGCAGTTCCAATCACCTCCACACAGTCACCATATCCTGCAGATAACAAATGTATTTGTTTCTCCAAATAGAAAGACACAGAGCAAAGATGGAACTATTTTTTCAAGGTTGAGCCTGAGTTGCAGTTTCAATCTGAGTTAACAATGATAAGAAGAAATGAAAATGAAAGCGGCTGGAAGTAAAAGGCAGTCAGATCTGACAGTAGACACTGGTTATCCAGCTTTGCTGTTCAAAGCTCTCCCAGTGCCTGCCCTTAACTCTGTGTCTTCCAGAGAAAAAGACCTACAAACAGTGGTTGAAATGGATAGAATACTTATTCCTCACATTTTTTTTGACTGCAAACCTCTCCAAGAGCAAAACATACACTCTTACTTGACATTTTCATAAGAACAGTCGGTGTTTGACCATTCCTTGTAAGATTATGTTATTTTCTAATCTTTTATAGGTCCACTGAATATCCATTGAAATCCTGCAACCTACAATATATTACACTGGCTAAGACTACTATAATTTCAATAGGAAACTCCATCTCAGTGTAGCTGAACAAATAAAAAAAATGAAAAGTAATAATAGAAATTACAATACAAGGAATATAACATCTAATATATAATACTCAAATAATTTCTTTTACATTCATTTATTGAGTCATTCAATCATTTATGCTTGCTATCTTTATTGCAGGCCCGTGCTCTGACCTTCACCTGCACTCTGAGCCTTGAATGATATAGCCTGTGGATAGCTAGTTGCATATCCTTTGTCTCCCATTATCCAATATGTTTTGGCCTTCTTGCATGTAGGAGATTGTACAGGAAGCAAGGTTTTTTACCTGAAGTCAATATTTTGTCAGCCACCTGGGGAACTCCCATTGTGCTTCCCACACCAGGTAGTCGTGTATTTATACTGAATAGGTATTCAATAAAGTGGCATTCTCTTTGGATGAATGTCAGAGTGTCTGTGAACTTTTCAAT
Organism: Sigmodon hispidus; assembly: GCA_004025045.1. Taxonomy (NCBI): domain Eukaryota; kingdom Metazoa; phylum Chordata; class Mammalia; order Rodentia; family Cricetidae; genus Sigmodon; species Sigmodon hispidus. The sequence continues at coordinate 16,410 of PVIH01020485.1, read as the reverse complement.
CCTAAGGCCTAAACCTGACTTGAGGACCCCAAGTAGCACTGGCTACTACATTTTATGTGGTTTCTAATTGTCATTTGTACAATGAAAAAGGCCAATTAATTTACTAACCTAATCCTAGCTGTAGTTTGAAGTCCATTTCTCAATCAACCTCCTTGCTAACTAGAAGTTTTCTATTTAGTCAAGTCTACTACTGATAACCAACTTTTAATATCACCTATATCAAAGTGTTCCAAAACAATATTAAATAATAATGATATATTTATATTTATATACTATGAAACTGTTAATAATATTACATTAAAAACTAAAGTTAGATAAATTTTATTAGTAGTCAGACATTTTAGATTAAATGTTATCTAAATATAACTAAGTCAAAATCTGAACTACATTTCCCAATTCTTACTTCAAAAAAAATCCTGAAAATGTGGTAGAATGTTTTCTGTATGATGTAAATAAAGAACTGTTTGGGCCCGTGCACAGCACCGTAGAAGTGGGTGGAGAATCAGAGGCAGCCAGGTAGTAGAAGGAGGGTGGAGTTAGTCACTCTCGATCCATCCTCTGCAGAAGAAGCATGTAGGAATCCAGTTGAGCCACGGGCTGTGGGCCATGTGGTGGAAGATTAATAGAAATGGGTTAATCTAAGAAGAAAGAGCTAGCTAGTAATGGGCATAAGACATGGGCCAAACAGTGTAAAGGACATAAGGTGTGATTCATTTCTTTGGGGGACAAAAGCCACGGTGTGAACCAGGTTTCAACCGCCACCATGGGCCGTGCCTGGTACAAACCTCCCGGACCCAAAACGGGCTGGGAAAAACTTATTACAACATGAAAAGTTTATTATGAAGTATGTATGGTTGTGAGGAGGTGTGTACATGTGCATGAATTCATGTATGTATGTGTGTGTGTATATATATATATATATACACAAATATATATATTTGTGTGCATGTGTGTGTGAATAACTGTGCATGTTTATATATTTTTATGTGTGTGTTAAATGCATTTAATCTTATTTCTAAGGGCATACCGAATATAATATTCATTATAATACATATATTTTGGAAAAAGAAACTTAAATATATATGAAGAAAAGTCTCAAATTTTCTTAAATCAGTAAAGAGATAATGGTAGCATTATAATATCATTGATAAATTTAAAGAAAAGTAACATATTTTCATTATTTTTGACATTTGATAAGAATTAAGAAACAGGCTAAAAGAAAAGGATTTTTTAACTGATATGAATGGACAAATGAATCAATTGAGAATAGCTTTGATACAGGAAAAAATGAAGAAGTCAACACAAAAGGAGAAAGAGCTAGGAGAGAAAACTAAAACTGAATAGAAAAGTCACAAGGAATCATTAATTTATTTTCATAAAACCAATATATACATGCATACATATATACATATATATATACATACACACACATATATGTATATATATATATATATTTCAAGTTATACTACTTAGGGTGGTAATACTTCCCTCAAGAGTCACAAATTATCTTAGAGGACATACATATTAGGCATGAAAGCATCCTTTCAAGCTGTTGGACAGAGATGTTCATGAGACTCTCAAGACAAAATAGGTTATTGCTGTTGCCCCCACTTGTCTCCCAGAAGTTGCAGGTAAGTCTCCATTGTTGAAGAAACTATGTACTTGAGTTCCAGGATTGGAGCCAACCATGACCTCAAAACCTCCTCCTCTGAGATCTAGCTTTCATCTTATAAGATGGTGCTGGGCAAGAGGCCAAAGAAAGGGACCAACCAATAGTTCTTTCCAGGTGTGAGGTTTGTTGGTATTTAAAGTAGTATTATTTCTAACTTTCTTTTAAAACTCATCCTTATTCTCACAGATAAGTGCAGCTCTTGCACATAATTAAAGAAGCTTCTCTTTGCAACAGAGACTATCACAGAAAAATCACAACTAGTCAAAATGCAAAGAACATATGCATCTGATTGATGTGATCCCTTGTCTAATAAAAACATCTGCAACAAAATCCCTGCATCTAATAGTTAATTAAAATTATGGTAGAGCATTGTATAATCCAGAGGACCTGTAAGTCTGCTGGGAGATTATATCTTCTAGAAATGGAAGAGATTCCCAGCATGTAGGAGGCACATGCAAACAGATTTCTGTGAGTTCAAGACCAGCCTGGTCTACAGAGCTAGTTCCAAGACAGCCACATCACACAAAGAAACCCTGTCTCAAACAAAAAAGAAAGGAGAAGAGAAGGAAGCAAGGAAAGAAAGAAAGGAGGAAGGAATAGAAGGATGGTAGAAAGAAGGAAGAAAAAAAAAAGAAGGAAGAAATGCAACATCATGACACCTCAACAATATTGCTGTCAAAAAAAAAAAAACCCCAAAACTCTGAAGAAGGTCAATATCAATAAACATTTTAATTTTTAAGGGGGAAATCTCATGGGACCCCACCCCAAGAAAAAGAAGGACTGTTGAGAGAAGAATTAGTTTTCCCCAATTATGACCCCTTAGCTGAAAGTGGTCAGTATACAAACAAATAGCAATGAAATAAAACCAGGCAGAGATTTGATGAGGGGGATAGGGAGATGTTGGAGATAGGAAAGAAAGAGAAAAGTGATATATTTATATTTTAATTAATAACTACAGCATATAATGGAAAAATGGGCAATGGCTCTCAAAGCCCAGATTCAATATGCTATTCATCCTCAGTGAATATTCTTCCACCATTTGAACCTCCTACTTTGCTTATTTCATGCAAATATCTCGAGAACCAAATCACTGAACAACAATAAAATGGTTGAGGAAGCTAAATATCAAAATCCATTGTAATATCTGCTAAGTCCTTGCTATTTGCAAAGTATATAGCTGTGGTCTTACTATGACTTCCAAAACCTATGTGAAGAAAGGAATGACAAGGGGGGACTTGAAAATGGTTCAGAGATTACGAGCACATGCTGTACAAGCCCAAATACCAGAGTTCAGACTACTCCAGCATCCAAGTTAAGTCCAGGTGTGGCTTTACACAAATCTCCAACACCAGAAATGACAGAAGTGGAGACAGTAATGCCATTAGGGCTAGCTTGCTACCAGGATCGCTAAATTCATGAATTACTGGTGAATTTGGATAGCTTATGTAAAAATTAAAATGGTAGAAGAGGACACCAACATACTCTGGAGGACATTATATACACACATGGGCATACTTATAGACACGTGATCATACAGCACAAATTCACACATGCAGACATACACATCTACACATAAAATACACAACCGTATTACAAGCAGCATTTTTAAAGCTGATATGTTTCACTCCAACTTATCAGCAGTTTGTTTCCTCAGCTTTCTCCCTCTTCTTTATGCTCTTCCTTGTATGTTTCTTGTTAATACATGGTGGTGTTATGATGATCATGACCCCCTCTATGTCAAAGTCATACTGAAGAAATTTAAGCCACAATGAAATACTTTATTTATAAGTCAAGTAAAAAGTATTTCTCTTCTAAAGAGATCGCTTCTTTTGATGAGTTTGTCCTATCAGTATGCTCCCTGTTAGTCACTGATGTACATTCTTCTATTATCTTCTGACTTTTGATGTTTCTCTGCAACTAAATACAGCCATCACCATTCCCTGTAAGAAAAATCTCTGCCCTCCAAACATCTCCAATCAGCCACCGGCCAATTCTAGATGAAATTTGGGCATTGATTTATTGTAAGCCTTCAACCATTGCTCTAAGGAGACAAGGTAATAATGCTACATTTTTGAATAATTGGTTTAGAAAATCAGCCTCAATGTTGCAGGATAAAACAATGGAATTTATGTTGTACCTCATTTATTTTGACAGTTGTAACATTCCAGGTTTGATTATACAAGATGAAGCTGCTAGGATGCAGGCAGAGGTTAGGGAGGAAATGCAAGTCATGTTGCAGCATCCAAGACACCATTTAATTTTGCCTGAGCTCTGAGTTTGTGCAGAATATCCAGAATATTGCTCTGCATCTCACCCGACAATGAAAGGACTGAGTGACTGACACATAGTCTCTGCATTTCTGTTGGTCTCAGTCTCTGAAACTGCTTCTTGATCTGTGATTTTAGGACAATGTTATATTTGCATGGAAATTAAGCCAGAGGTCACAAAGGAATTGGAATATAGGTACAAGGCTTCCTGATTTTATCTCATTTAGATTCTGTCTTTGGGTTCAATGTCAAAACAAATAAATAATAACCACTAAAATTGAAGAAAATAAAGGTAGCTTATCCACAGATAAATGATAATGTATACATAGGAGGATGTAAACTTTTGAATTTATGGTGAAAATACTACTAAGAAGTGGTTACCTAGTGGCTGTAGTGCAAAAAAATTAATAACTAAATTAAAAATTATGTACTTTACACATGAAAGAAAACATATCGTTCTTTGCTTGACACTGTGATCTACATTTCCCTAATGAAATATGTTAGCATGATTTTATAATTCTTTTTGGGTTAAAAAAATATATCATATTTGTGTGTGTGTGTGATATTACTTTTTGTTTATTCATCTGCTGTTGGAAACCTAAGTAGATTTTGTAGCCTGGATTTTGTGAATAGCATTGACACAAATGTTGATATACAGTTAGCCCAAGGATGCACTGACTGTTATTCTTCTAGATACTGCTGACAAGTGGTACAGATGAAGCATAAGGGAGGCCTCTTTACTATTTTCATTTATTTTTGAGTTTATAATGTAATTATATAATTTCTCTCTTTCCTTTCGTCCCTCCAAAACTCTCCTTTATGTCTTTTCTCAATTTATTTTCACTCTATGGACTCGTTATTCATTAATTATTGTTACATGTGTGTATATACATATATATAAATATAATTTGCTCAGTCTGTAAACATTGATTGTATATTATTTCATTACTATTTAGTACTCATTAACTAATTATGGTTTTATTCTGGGAAAGTATTACGTGAAACCATAACCAATCAAACATAGAATTGTAGAATCAATACCAAAATATTCATATATGAAATCATTCCAAACACTAATTCTCATGGAACATTGTAAGAGCGAGAGGACCATGGGGCTAGTAATGTAGCAAGCTGTATTCATAAAGATTACTTTTTGTGCACCCTCTAAAATTACTTTCACAGTGACTATACTACTTACATTTTGACCCTTTTATTTTTAATACATACTCATGTTTTTATCAAAGCATGCAAGTGATGCTAAATATTTTTGGAAACCAAAAATAGGTCTGAATAAAATTGATCAGGCTTAAAAATAATGACAAAAATCACCACACATGAACCACATAGTATTCCATTAGGGAGAAATTAAGCATTTAATATGGCAAGGTTGTTAAGTTTCCCAGCATATGTCTACTGGATGCATGTAGAAAGCAAACAGGAAATTTTTCTTAGAAAGGAGACTGAGGCCAAAAGAAAACCAAAGTAAAGGGAGAATCGAGACAGTGCAAACATGCAAGAAAAGGCAAATGGAAAAATGGAAAAAAATATTTTTATGTGGTTAAAGTTCTAGTGAATATAAAAAAATAAACTGATAAGAAAAGTAAATTATTTGAGTTTTACCACAAAATAGAGAATTATGCAAAGTGATTTGTTAGTTTTAATACTGGTCTCAGTGTGAATGCATGAATGCATACATGCATATGTATCTGTGTCTAACTATTTTCTTAGGTGTGTTTGCAGCATAGAATACACTACTAACTTTGCATCCCTCTAGTACCCTGTCTGCCTAGTTCAAGATTGTGTTCATTGAGAAATTAGCTGCTTTCCATCTTTATTATTTATACCTGTTTTTTAAAAGTTTAGAATATATTTATGAATTTTTTTCTTTTTTTATTATTCTCATTTTTTATCCATGTATCCCCTTGTACAAACTCCCTTCGCCCCCAGCCCCTGTTTCTTATTCAATGGAAAAAAATTAAAAGCCTATAATAATGTAGAACTGGTCTTTGTGAAATCCTTGATTGATCAAGAGAAAGACATCTGATATCTGTCTAACATAGTCACAGTTCTATTGCTGTAAACAGACACGATGACTGAGGAAATATTTTCTTTTTAATTTTACTTCAGTTAGTTAACATTTTTTTCATTTATGTTACATACTGACCAGTTTCTTTTTCCTTTGCTCCTCTAGTTTCCTCCCCTAGCCTTCCATCTACCCCCTGCCCATCCAGTCCTCCTCTATCTCCATTCAGACAGAAGCAGGGCTTATATGGGCTTGAGTAAAGCATGGCACTTTTAGTTGAGGCAGAACCAAGCCTCTCCTCCTCCTGCATCAAGGCTGGGTGGAGTAATCCAGCATGAAGAATAGATTCCCAAAAGCCAGTTAAGCTCCAGGGACAAGTCCTGATCTCACTGCTAGAAGTCTAAAAAGCAGACCAAACTACACAACTCTCAAAGACATGCAGAGGATCTATGAAGGTCCCATGATTGCTCCCTAACTGTTGGTCCAGAGTCCATGAACTCCTGTGGGAGCTCAGGTCAGCTGTATGTATGGGCTTCCCCTCACGACTTTCACTCCTTGGCTCTTACAATTTCTCTACTTTTCTTCAGCAGGACTCTCAGAGCTCAGCCTAGTACTTGGCTGTAGATTTCGGCACCGCTTCCATCAGTTATAAAGGCTTTCTGTTAACAACTAAGGTAGTCAGTACTGGTTATAGTGCATGGTCACTTCAGGCAACCTTTTCACTATTGGTAGGAGTCTTAGTTGGAGTTATATTTACAGATTTTGGGGGGGATACCTGAAACCTGTTTTCTCCCCTACCTCAAAATGGAACCTCTATCAAATCATCTCTTTTATTACTTTCCACCTCTGTCTTGCCCTCCAACTGGCTTCAGACACCCAGCCCACCAAACCTGCTAAAAAATTTTTACTTTGGTCTGCTCATATGTTCAGAAGTTTAGTTTATTATCACCATGGCCGGGAGCATGGAGACATGCAGGCAGGTGCTAGAGAAGTAGCTGAAAGCAAAACTTTCATGATTCACAGTAAACAGAGAGTCATAGATACTGGGGTCTAATGTAAAATTCTTAGTGAGACAATTCATCCAACATGGATTTTAATCTTTCTTATATAGTGCCTATCCTTGGTTGTGACTAAGTATTTAAATGTGTTAGGACCATTACTATTCAAAACACCAGTGTTGGAGCACATATAAAATTGATATTTTCTTATATGGTATTTTATTCTTAATATTGGTGTGAAGTTATTTTGATTATGAGTATTGTCTCATGTAGTATGTGTAATATTTTGCTCTGTTGTGTGCACCCTGCCCATTCATCTGGTAATAGAAAGTTCTATCGCCTCAAGACTTTTGCAAAGTCAAAAAGAATGAGTTGTCTCCCGGTAAAGAAACTCATGTGATGATCCTGAAGCTCTTCCCCTGTTTGACACATTTCCAGATCCTGAGTGTGGTGCTGATTCCTCTGAGTGTTGTACATCAGAGCTCTCTGTGGCTGGCAAGGCAAGAGACTTGCAGTCAGCAAATATTGTTGCAATGCGTTGGGAGTAATTATCTGAATGAAATTTCATAAGTCAACTTTGGTCTTACTGATGATAAAATGAAGAATATGAACACTTATCATATAGTATGGCTAGAAATTAAGTCACTATCAGAAAGAAATAAAGTACAAATTAAAGAACTTTATTATGCAATGTGTTGTTATTTGTTGTAGAATGTTTCGCGGGCCCATTTGGGCCAGGAGTTTTGTAACCTGGTCAGCGGCAGCTTTTGTCCCCCAAAGAAATGAATCAGATGCTTATGTTAACTTCACACTGTTTGGCCTATGTCTCAAGCACATTACTAGCTAGCTCTTTCATTTTAATTCAACCCATTTCTACTAATCTACCCGCCACGTGGCCCAGCCTGGATTCCTTACATGCTTATTCTTCCAGGGTCAGAAGGAGACTGCTTAACTCCACCCTCTTTCTATCTATCTGTCCTCTGATTCTCCACCCACTTCTACAGTGGTGTGCATAGACCAAACCAGTCCTTTATTTACAGCATACAGAGAACATTCCACCACAATTATTCTTAATCAATCACAGTTCAAGTGTATATGTGTGTTTGTGTGTTGATATTATCAAAATGCAAAAAATAAAAAGGCAACTAAAATTGTTATTTTCAAAAAAGTAGAAACCTCCTCTAATTTTTTATTATATAATACATGGAAATAGGTAACTTTAATAAAAGATTATTGGAAATTAGAAATTTCTAGATACAGAATCCTAATACTTTTTAGAAGGTTCATAGTAATAAACAACAAGTAAGCAAGTGCTGAGGATTCTCTAAGTTGTTTACCAAGAAGACACTTTAAGCAAAATTCCATCTGAAGTAAATCTGAGAAGTTAGTTTTAAGTAGTATTAAATGTAAATCAGTACATTCATGGAGGATTACTATGGTTAGGAATACACTTATTTTGATTTATTTTCAAGTATAGTTGTATAGTTTTATGAAATACTGCTTCACATTTTAATACACAGATGGAATTAATAATCATATTAGAGTATTTGATATCACCTTAGTTCCTCTTGTTAAACAAATAAATATCCTATGGTATAGCCATTTTGAAAATCAAATTGATTTGTCAATTTTTATTTAGCTTGTATTTATTTTAAAACAATTACTGGTTCCAAGATGACATTTTATTTAAGCATATCTCATGCCTCAATGTATATTTCAAGACAACATTAACCATTCTCTTACCTTACAGTTCTTTATATGCTGGCCATCCTTTCTTGACATGCTTTCATGCCATTAAAATGTTCTGATAATTATATTCTGTATTTCATTGAAACACACCTCTTCTGTTGCCATACATAAGTAAATATTATATACACATAAAAACTGAAATTCTGCCAATTGAAGCAACATGAGTGCAACTGGAGCTCAATGCATTAAGTAAATAAGCATAGCACAAAAAACAAAAGCCCTGTGTTATGTCAATTACTATTTAAATCATGAACTTTCTTCTTGGTCAGTTTCTGCTGTTTGTTTACTTCAAGTCAACTTCCACCCTGTTGCTAATTCTAGTTTTAGATGAAAATGGGACACATCTGCTTTAAAGTTATGAGTCTCAAAAAGCAATTGCGACACAAGGAAAAGGGGCAGGTACAAAAAAAGGAAGGTGCATTGAGTCATCAACACCTAGTGCAAGAAAAAAAAAAGGTTTTTATAGCTGAGGAAAGTGATGCACAAAGATCAAAATTCTGTGCAAACGCCATGTATCTTACAATAAATGATGAGGGCTAATAAAGAAACTGGAGAAAAAGGTCCAGTACAATGATGAGTAAGACACAGGTATAGTCAGAAGTTTCTCTATTCCTCCTAGCTCTGAGGTCTGGACCCAAGTCCAGAAGCTGCTTATAATTTACTTTTCCAATTTATGTGTCAATATTTAAAAACAAAGAATAATTTGTCATTATAAATTCAAATGTCTGCCGTAAAATTCATGGTATGTTATAACAGTATTTTGGAGACAAAAAGAACAAAAAGTTATGATACACAAAATTAAAAGAAAAAGCCACCTGTATTTTTAGGTATATGAATAATTGATGCAGTATGGCCACAGGGAGTTTAATTGTGTGCCAATGAGTAAATGAGCAGCATGAATGGGCAGTTTGGTAAATAGGGAGATCATAGGAGTGTTTATGAATCTGAGAGGTCTGATAACTGAGTTTGATGAGGTGCATGATGTAAACTCACCAAACAATATATAAAAAATAAAAAATAAAAATATACCTCACACGAGGAGGGTGCTATTAACAAGCAAGAATAAATAAGTGCCTTGCTAAAATAAATCAATCAATAAATAATTGATGCAGGCATAAAATGTAGATCATAAATATAATGTTTGAAGATGTCATGTGATATTTATTGATTTGTTATATGTGCCTTCAAAGTGTATGTTTATTGTAAGAACGAGAGGGAGACAGATGGGAGAGGGAGGATGGAGAAAGATATTTGTAATAAGGGTATTTATCACATTCTTAAACATCACTTTCAAGCTGGAAAGTATCAAAGCTCATATCAGACATAAAGCCTCAGTAATCAAATCTGTTGTTTGTAACCCTCTATGGACAGGAGCCAGGTACATTATGAGTTTATTAGGTCATATGATTAAACATCAAGTCATTCTAATTCCAAGTCTTGGTCAATCTTCATCATATTCCTTTCAGATTTCTAGAAACCAATTTGCAATTATAGCCCATGGGGTCATTCTGAAATGGAACACTGAAGAAACTATGTAACAGGACTTAAAATTGAACAATATAATTTAGACTTTAAGGTATCATGATGAACTGAAAAAGTATTTCGAGAATTTCAGTGTTAGATTGCATTTAATTTTGTATAATATATAATTTGAGTTTTGTTTAAAGCACCTCACTCCGGCACTTTTAATAAACTTTAGTAAAATTTTAGAAGTTTCATTGCTGTCTTTTATAAAATAAAGCTACTGACATCTAAGATAAATTTAATGTGACATTTGAAAATAATAATTTCTTCATGAGAGAATATGACTACTCTCCTCACCAGCAGATGAAAAACTGATGACCATGTTCTTGTTTAAAGAGATGGAAATGTAGCAAAGAACACAGTGAATTTTACTATTAAGATAAGCCATAACCAATGGAAGCTTCTTGTATTGAGAAAATATTTGTTATAGAAAAAGTCATCAATCTTGTCATGACAAATGACCTCAGATCAGAAAGACATTAAGTTACTTTAATAAAATGGAGATATGGAAATATATAGTTCCAGAATGTAAGAGAGCAAGGTGTTCTCTGAGTCCAAAAGTGTCCATTATTTGTACTTTCCTATCCTTTTGGGGGAAGGATACAATGACATATGCAATGACAAGGCCTGAGCTCATAGTGCTTAGGACCCTGGAACTTTACTGAGTCCAGCCAGCTGGCCCCTTACACCATCAGAGGTACTAACAAGAATGGAAGAGATCTTGGTGTAGGATCAGAGAAAAAGTTAGGGTATAAGCTGTAGCATGAAGGCAGTTCTACCCACAGAAACTCAGTTTTATCACAGTAAATTTTCTCTCGCAAATTTTTTAAAGACACATCCTATGAACCTCCAACAGATGCTGTTATCTAAGGAATAAGAGAGCTACAAGGCAAAGCATGCGGTAGATGTGCTCTGTGCTGATTGTGGTCTCTTCAGGAGCAAGTCATTCTTTTCTGTATCTGAGAGGAGTATACTTGATGCAAGTTCATCAATGCAGGAATAAGGCCAAATCTATAAATCAAAAAGATATTTTTAAAGTGTTACATTTTCCTATAAAATGCAGAACTGCTATAATTAATTGTAGAGATACAAATGATAAAATATTTAAACTAGCAGTAATGGTATTATTTAATGTGAATTTTGTATCATTAATAAATACAATTAAGATATCACCATTGTTCAAATAAACATAAGAAATGACTAATTAAAAATTGTCTTCCTAGACAGACTGAAGAAAAATTTAAACAAAAAATGCATGAAGAAGAAAGTGAGAACACGTTGAAATTTAATATCAATAAAATTTTCTGTTAGAGTAATTCTTTATCCTTTTAAAATGTGTATAATATTTTAAATATTAGCATAATATGAATTTTACTAGTAAGTAAAATTCTACTTTGAGCTTTAAAGAACAAAATATATTGACAGTAATGAATTTGCAGATTCTAAACCTGCAAACTTAGCCTCTTCCTTTTCATGTAAGTAACTGACTTTGCATTTTAAATCCCAACATGTCTTCTTATGGCTCCTGGTCTGGGGACTGTCCATGGAGCTGCTGTGGGATTATAAAATTATAAAAAAGAAAAAAGTCCAAAGCTAGCACCATGATCTCCAAGCACCAACATTTCTGATACTTTCTCTAGATTTACAAAGACTATCTAAAATTAAGGACAGTGCCAGCTGTAAACATTGTAATTATTAAAATATATGGAGGCAATTATTAATACATAAAATAGTACTGGTTTTAGGTGATAAATTTATCCAAAGTTTGTTCAAGTGATAAGCACTATTATTGGACTAAGCTCAAATTTTGATTTAAGTCCAGGGCAGAATCACATAGTCTTAGGGGCACAAATATGGATGAGGGTAGCAATAACACAGTTTGTATAAAAAAATCTATTTGAGGAAGCATTTGATAATTATAAGTCAGAGTTATGTCTTAAAATTGAGGGGGCCAAGCAATAAAATGTAATAATATCTCAAGTACTTATCTTAATGCTTTATATAACATGAGCACATCCTAATATAATTTTTCATACAGACAAGAATAAATGCCATTCCATGTATTCATAAATGAGACAAAGACACAGGTCACAGATAGATAAATGTATATATCCTCTCAAATAGCTGGGCCTTTAGCTACAGCATCAGAGAGCAATTAGGCTAATACAATTGCTTTTTGTACCATGGATCAACGCTGTGTCAGTGATATGGCAGAGAGTTTACCAAGGGTACCAGTCAAAATCAAGAAAATTAATGAAAATTGTCAGACTCAAAAAGCTAAAAATTACTGAAGAGGGATAAACAGCACAACTTGATTTTAAACATTGAACATGACAGGAGAAATGACAGGCTCTATATGAAAGTATATTTTGAAAATAAATTTCTGTGCAAGCATCACTTACCAAGTAAAAATTTCTTCAATGGTAATCTAACCCACTTCTTCCCATTTTTAATTGCCTACTACACCCTTTAGTAACACAGTGTACAGCAGTTATTTGTAGTTATATGATTATTACTAAATTGCTACCGCACAAACACAAATGGAGAAAAAAAAGAAAAGGAAAAGAAACTATTTAGCCTATGCACTCTGATAAGCAGAGTTCAGGCCACCATATTATCTAACAGATTGGGATGAACGCAAGGCTGAATGACTTGTAGATAAAGTGGAGAAGGACATTCCCTCTTCTGGCCATGATTTACTGATTCCCATGTTTACCAAATAGAAGATATTTTTATTTATTGTCTGGATTGACTCAAAGAGATCAGCAATTACAACCTGGATTTTTATTTAATTAAACAGACAAAAAAAAAAACGACCTTGCTAAATATATCATCCTTTGTCAATTATTTCATTATCAGAGTCTCCATAGCTGAATTATTTAAGGAACTTAATTTTCTGACAGTTAGCCATTACATTGAGTGCTGACTACCTTTAATCTAGAGTTCAAAGATCTGGGAAATTTAGAAAGCAAACTTGAGAAGTAAGAGATTATATAAGTACATACTAGCCCTAGCCACTAACTACATCTACCTTCTACATGCCTGAAACATGGCCATTTCACAAAGAGATGATCTTTGAAATAACAGTGCATTGTCAAATCAATAATAACAAAATATAAATATCTGAAATATTTAATGCTTATGTTGGTTTTCTTGCCCTTATAATTTTCACATTGAAATAGCATTTATTATTCAATGAATGAAAGAAACTTAGTTGTTTTCTTTTTATTTGCTTGCTTTACTAGAATCCACATGTTCTAATGTAGCTACGAGGAAATTTTAAATTTAGTACATACAGAGCATATGTAGCTTCTACATGTCCACTATATTGTGTTATATTGACATCTACAATTGTTATGTGAGGCATACAAATAGATGTGTTATACATCAACATTATGTATGGTTGAGAAAGAAAAACATAAGAAAAGCTGTAGGAAGGGTAATGGATAACAACAGTAGATGCCAAGCAGGAGATATGATTGCTGATACAAGGCTGAGTTCAAGAATTTTCAAAGGATGTAAGCTGAGCCAAGACAAGGAACAAGGTCACAGGAAGTGTAAGTCAGCAAATGAGAGCACAAAACATTTCCTAATTTTCTCAGGATACATGGCATTTTCATGCTCATTTTAATGAAAGTGTATTGTCTTCCTTGGGTCATGAACCCTGCAGAGAAAAAAGTTTCTTGTTTATTCTGTCTCTGTCTCTATGTGTCTCTGTCTTTCTATCTTTATCCTCTCTTTCTTTGTCTCTCTGTTTATTTCTTGTAGCTGTACCTTTTCATCAAGACTGCAAACTTCCAATATGATACAGAGAGTTATTATAAATGTTTGGCCATTAGTTTAGGCTTGTCCCCAGCTATCTCTTCTAATTGAAATTAATCCATCTATATTTATTTATGTTACATCATGTGCCATTATCTCTCTTCCATCTTGCACCTTCTGTTTCCTCTTCATGTCTCCTCGCTGTCCTGCATGCTTAGTTCATGCCTCCTCTCCTTTTCTCTCCCCTGAAATCCTGCTTACACCTTCTGCCTAGCTATTGGTCATCCAGCTCTTTATTACATCAATTACAGCAATACATCTCTATACAGTTTACAAATATCCCACAGTACTGTTTCTTTGTCTCCCTCTTGCTCTCTTTCTCCTTCTCCCAAGTCTTTCCCTCTTTCTCTCTATCTTCCTTCTTCCCTTTCCCATCTCTCTCCTGTGTGTGTATGTGTGTATGTGTGTGTGTATCTGTTTGTCTATCTGAAATTTCTTCAAGCTTGTTATAAAGCTAGTAATAATATCTTTGATATAAAAATGAAATAGTGTATAACTCAGAAGGACCATTATGCACCAGAAGCTTCAGGAAGCTCTCTGAACTCTCTTCATGTAGAAGCATCAACCTTTTAAGAACTGTGGCTACCTTCACTGCCTTTGTGTCTGTATAGCCACAGCTTTCTTTAGACATGCCTGAAAAAGTGACAAGTGATCCCAGTACCTTGCTAAGCCATCTTCCCTTTCCCTCTCTTAAACCTCTATATATAACAGGTGTTGGGATCCTGCTGCAAGTATGACTGCAAGTATGTCTTACATCTATGCCTTTTTCCTTCCTACTCTGACTGCTTTGCTCATAAAACCACCTTCTCTAACATGCATCACAGTGAATGAATGTGGAGAATGAAGTGGACACAAACTAACAAATATGAATGTATGGTTGATACAAAAATAGTGTTCACTATAAATTCATGGTTTATCAGTAATAATAACAATCACATGAAATCATGTTTTATAATAAAAAATAATATGTAAGGCAAGAAATTTACTCTGAGGGAAAACAATGTATGTGTACTTTACATTAAATATATCTTAATTTGAGTGTATGAAAGAATGGATGGAATTGGAGAATATCCTCCTGAAAGAGGTATCACAATCCCAGAAAGATAAGCAGGGGATTTACTCACTCATTAGTGGACTCTAAACAAAAAAGCGAAAAGCAAAGCATGTCCAAGCTGCAAACAACAACCACTGAACAGTTTGGGATCTGAAACACCTTGGACTGGCAACTTTGGTTCCACTCCCTCTAGAGGAACACCTGACACCATCTTGATTTGGGGGTTAGGAAACTGGATCTGCCAGGAGTGGATGCTGAATTTAGCAATATTGGGACTTGGGACCTCCTGTCTTAGCTGGGGAGGAGATGGGGAGATGTGGAGAAGAGAGAGAGTGACTGGAGGGGGTGGGAGGGGGAAGTGACCTTGAACAAGGATATACACGGTTAGAAAATGTGACTTTATTCATAATAAAAATAATTAAAAAGAAAAAAGAGAAAGAGAGGGAGAAAGAGAGAGATTGAGAGAGAAAGAGAGAGAGTACAAAAGAAACCCTAACTAATTAGTCATGTTAGAGTAAACAAACAACCCTTCCCCATATTCTGACACCAAGTCTGAGACCTTCAAGGAAATATGGTCTTCTGGACACAGAAGGATGGGAGGGGGCACACTGAGAGCAGTAGTAACAGCATACACAAACCTGTACAAGACTAAATCAGACGAAATTATAAGAACTGGACACCAAATCCCACACCAAAACTTAAGACCAAGAAAAGAGATGATATAGCTTCTAATAAATGATCACTCTCTATTGAAAAGTTTCATGTCCAAGAACATTTCGAAAGCCAAAATTTGTCCTGAAGGATTTTTTAAAAGGAGCAGACAAAAATGATATGCTAAAATTCACACGCAAATTGATGGATTTGGAGAATATCCTCCTGAGCAAGTTATTTACAAACCCAGAAAGATAAGCAGGGGATGTACTCACTCATTAGTGGACTCTGAACAAACAAACAAACAAACAAACAAACAAGAAAAAAGCAAAGCATGCCCAGGCTGCAAAGCACAACCACAAGCACTGAACAGCTTGGAATCAGGAACACCTTGGACTGACTCCTTGGATCCCACTCCACCTAGAGGAACACCAGACTCACTCTTTTTTTTTTTTTTTTTTTTCTTCTTTTTTTCTTTATTTTGTATTTATCAAAGAAACAGTAAAAAGAATTTAAAAAAAATGCTGACGAGTTAACAATAACTATACAGAGGATAATAATCATAAGCATGGCTTATCAAGGGTGGAAATTCAAATAAGATTACTACACATATATTTTCTTTGTGTTCAGCTTTCCCTCTGAATTTTTTT
>PVIH01020484.1:0-32276 GCA_004025045.1 Sigmodon hispidus | reverse complement strand
ACGGGACACGACACACCATCCAACCTTACGTGTAGCTGTTTATTCACCCTGAGGAGGAACTTTTGTCAATCATTTGTGCAGAGGGCCAAATGCCTACAGAAGAATATAGGATATGGTCTCTTATAGAGATGAAAATGACTTCCACACCACAGTCCTTCCTTTCTGGAACTGCTTGGTCTGGCTGCAAAGGAAGCTGGGAAGTGTAGTCTTTTATCTAGAAACCTGGAAAGGCACATGCAGTCAGTCAGTGCTTTGCTTCAGAAATGGGCAGGTGCAGCCACAGAAGCCCTTATTTGGTGCCTGATGGTGCTCTTGGTTCTTATTTCCTGTCAGATCTCTTCAGTCACCTGTTGTCATAGGTTCTGGCCTGGACAGTCCCAACCTGGACAGTCTCACTCTCAGCCCTGCTTAACCTCAAATAATCACACACAGACACTTGTATTATTTTTTACACTGATTGACCTAGGGCCCAGGTATATAACTTGCTAGCTCTTTAGTCTTAAACTAACCCCTCTCTCTTATCCTGTCCAGCCTTACGGCTCGGTACCTTTTCTCAGAGCAACATTTCAGCTTCTTTCCTCTGAGTCATCTCCTGGCATCTGCATTATCTCTCTGGCGGTTCTGCCTGGTGCCTCTCTCTGTTCCCAAGTTTTCTTAGCCTGGTAGCCCCACCCACAGTTCCTGTCTACCTTTGGCCAATCAGCTTTTATTAAACCCATAGGTGGGAAAAATATTTACAGCATACCATAATCCCACCACAGTCACCGAGTCAAATCGCATAAACCAGGTTCAGTGGCTTGAGTTGTGCAGTTTCACATCTTTTCTCAGCAAAGCCTTTTATAAGAAAATAAGAATTTTAATGATAAGGATCATTATTTGAAATACTCACGCAGGCGACTTTCAAAAAAATGTGCAAAGGTAGAAATGCTCATTAGTTTTCTTTGCAGATTTCAGTGAGCTAGCTGTTAAAACCCTTAGCTGTTACATTGTTTAGCTGTGACACTGGCAGTTAAGGCATGTGACAGCCAGGCTGGGCTCCATAGCTTCATCTTTCTGCTCTTATAAAGGCAGTGGTTTGTTTTCCTGAGATTTGAAGATCGTGACTTTCTTTCTGAAAAGAGGTTTAGTAACATTTACCAGAGTCAGGAAACCAATGCTAGAACTGATCAAGTAGATCATCCCTTCTTACAAAGTTGCTGCTCCATTCTGTGGAGAACTGGGAGAAGGCCTCTCGCTCTTAGGTGATTGCTCCAGCTGGCTCACCTCAGCTACGGAAATGGGAATCAGTTACTGGACTGCATTTCAGACACACGGCTCCATAGATTAATTACCATGAGTCTCTCATCACAGGATGTGTTGAAAGGGGTTGCTTGTGGAAGTAGTTTTAGGATACAATTTTTATGTACTCACTTGGTATTAATTCATTGTTTCCTTTGACCAAACCAGAAAAAAAAATGTGATTTATAATATATTTTAAAGTAGAAACACATTTGTGTAAATAACAAAGGTGACTTTTTTCCTAAACAAAATAATCTACTGCAGTATCTCATTAATTTCTTGATAGCTGCATAAACGTTTTTTTGTCGTTCTTCACCTGGACTGTGATTTTTCTGAAAAAGCAAAGTTCTTCTGTGATTTCATTTTGTTTTATAATTTCCACCATGGGATTAAGCCTAAAATATACTATTTCATAGTGAATTTGCTTGGGTTAAAACTCAAATATAGTGGAAAATTCACATTTCATAGCTTCACAGTTTAATTTAGATTCAGCGGGCATTCAGTACTTAACTTCATTATGTTCACATTCACTTTTGTTCATGACCATATCTGTAGATCAGGTATGTTAAGATTATCCTGTGATGTCATCTGGGGCACAACATTTATTCCCCTGAACTCAGCGGGTGCATTGTGAATAGGTCCTGGATAAATTATTGTAAAATTGGTTGGTAAAAGATTGTGTATCTTTTGTGCTACCAACATTGTGTTATTTATATACTTCTATTCATGACTTGACAATATTATTTTTTGCTCTTTATTTCCCATAATTTAGTAGATAAGTTTCAGTAACTGACCTGAAAGAGTAATTTGTTGTTCGTTTTTCAAAGGTCTCATCAGAAGGTAGAAGACTCTGAAGAAAGCAGCGATGAAATTCTTGCTCGGCTAACGTCTGCGGTAAGACAGTTACCCTACTAGGTGGGAGAAATAATGAGATCAGGTCACAGGAGGGAGGGGGTATGGGTATGGCTGCTACTGTTGTGAGAGGCCTAAAGCAAGGTACTGGCAGAATGGCTTGACTGAACCCTGCTGTAACCTCCAATGACGCTTCTGGTGGATGACACAGCTTTCATGCTATGCCTGTAGCCCCTGGGCTTCAGAATCCAGTGTGACTTAGCCTAGAGACAACGGTAAGTTGAACACAACTATGGGAAGAAGGGTTCAAAGTTTATTTTAGTTTATGCTCTAAAGCCCTCATCAGGGACAGCCAGGTGGAGATTCATGTTGGGAACCTGGTCTGGGGAATTGAAGCAGAGACCACAGAGGGGCACTTTGTACTGGCTTGTTCCACCTAGCTTATGCTCACTCAGCTTTCTAATATAGCCCAGGCCCTGTCCACAGCTGACACGACCCACAGTGGTCAAGGCATTTCTACATAAATCTACAAAATGCCTCACAGACATGTCACAGGCCAATCTGATGGATGCAATTTCTCAATTACGGTTCCTGCTTTCTAAGTGTGTCAAGTTGATAGCCAAGATTAGCCCTGACACCCCTTAATAAAATGTTAATTGCAGAAAATCATGCTTGATTGGGTTGTGTGTGAATGAAACTGTCTGCATGGAGTGTGATGTACTAGGTTTTGCCACCTTGACACAACTTGAGGAATGTAAGTTCATTATTAGTCTGGAATGACTTTAGAAAAGTAAATTAAAACTTAATATGGTAAGCTTTGGTATAGAACCTCACATAAAAGGAAATCTTGACAGAGTGTTAGGAAAATATTTAACAACACATTTCTCAGGTTAAAACACAGAATAAAAAGGAGTGCTTGTTTTATACAAAGCAATGATTACCATCTGAAAACCTCACTTTAATTCTGATGCTGTGTTAAATATACCATCATCTGTGCATGTGTGTACATACACTACTAGGATGCACAAGAACACTGTGAAGTAGCTGACATCACTTTGTTTTGTAAGTAGGAAAGCTAGTAGAGGTTATTTAAGTCTAAACTCAAGTTTGAGCTAAAAAGAAGCAGAAGTATAATTTCTCTAGAAGAGGAGGCTATTATATTCAGCTACTTAATTAACATGGAGTATCAATTTCTCAACAGCTTTTTTTTTTCCTGTTTGGTATCTGGTGGTTGAATAATAATAATCCCCATAGGCTCATAGATTTGAATACTCAGTCTTCAGGGAGTGAAATTACTTGAGAGGGATTCAGAACTGTGGCTTTGTTGGGGGTACATGTGGCCTTGTTAGAAGAAATTTGTCACTGGGAATGGGATTTGAGGTTTCCAAAGCCCAAGCTAGGACCACTCTTTTTTTTTGCTGCCTATAGATCCAGAACTACCATCTACTTATCTGTCACTATGCTTCCTGCCATGATGACAAGGAACTAAACATCTAAAATTGTAATTGAGCCTCAATTAAATGCTTCTCTTTACAAGGATTTCCATGGTCATGGTGTCTCTTTACAGCAATAAAACACTTACTAAAAGATGGTACCATGAGTGGGGTGTTGCTGTGACTGGCCTAGCCATGCTGCTTATTGGCAGAATGTGGAGTTTGGGACTTTGGATTAGAAAAGCAGTTGAGTGTGTTAAGCAGAGCTTAATGGACATATTAGTAGGATCATGGAAGACAGAAGTGCTAAGTAAAATGAAGATTATGACAGTCCAGTTGAAGAGATTTTAGAGGAAAATTGTGGCCTAGAGACCATTCTTATAATATTTTGACAAAGAATGTAGTTGCTTTCTGTTCTTGGCCAAAAAATCTGTCTGTGGTTAAATTGAAGAGTTTTGGATCAATAGCATTGCCAGATGAGATTTTTAAGACAACCTAGAATTGACTTTCTTGAGTGGTCATTAGTGATCACTCTTATTTATGCAGAGCTATAATAAATAGGAGTTATCTGAGCAAGAAAAAGTAGAAAATATACAGTTTGATGAGTAAAGAAGCATAGAAAATATAATAGAGCAAAGTCTAGTATTCAAGGAGATGAAAAATTTAAAGCCTGATGCTAAATGAAATAAATGGAGTAGTGGCTTCAGGGCAAGACCCCACCCAGCTAAGTTTCAAACTTTTGAAAATAAATGAAAGAAAGACTTAATAAATTAAGGAAACCATCAAGAAGGAACAGGGGGAACTGATGAAAAGATTTTTGAATCTTTTCAGCCCTAGCAAACAGTATAATTTGGCATCTTCAGCCATATGGTTCTGGCTTTAGAGTCTATGATCTCTTCCTCTGTGAGTAAGGAAAGCTGTTGAGGCCAGGTATGTGTCAGGGTGTCCCTTCATGGAGGTCTAGAGAGGACATTGCCTGAAGCTTTGTGAAGGTGAAGCCTGGATTGTCTTGGAGACCACAGGATGTTGGATATGCCAAAGCCATGGGATACTTCCTGAAGAAAGCTGCTAATGTGAAGTGGAACCAGCCCAAGAGAAAGAAGTATGTTGCTGTTTAGTGCTCTACTTGGCGACTTGAAGCTGGGAGGGTGGGCCCTAAAAATGAGGCAGACTTGAGTCTTAAGCATTAGCCAACTTTATTCAGAGCATTATGCAATTTATACTCTAAGGATTAAGAAGAATCACGAGTAAGATGTTCAATCACAAAGATTAGCCATACATGGCAAAAACATGTTTTTCTGTAGAGGGCACATGAATATCAACAGCTGAAATAAACTCACTCCTATCCACTCTACCTGGGGGGCACAGAAGCACCTTCCAATAACAATTCCATATTTTTGAAGAAACTGAGGTCACAAGACTCATGAAGAGTCTTTTGAGTTTTTCCTTGGAGTTTTTCAGAAGCAGTCAGAAATCTTATACAACCCCACTTTTGAACTTTGTCCCTACATACTGCAATCAACAAAGCTCAAAGTAGCCGGAGATTCAGAGAGCACCTTGACATCAGACATGGAGATGCAGAGTCTGAAGTTTGTGCTGCTGGTTTTCAGTCTTGCTTTGGTCCAGTATTTCCACACTGTGTTCCCTTTCCTCCCTGTTGAAATGGTAATGTATATATCCTATGCCATTGCATGTCAGAAGTATGTGATCTGCTTTTGGTTTTGATTTTACAGGGGGCGACAGTTAAGAAATTGCTGGAAGTCTCAGAAGAGACTGAGCATTTAAACAGTGCTGAGACTGTTAGACACTATGGGGATTTTTGCATTATAATATGGTTCTAAGCCTATGGGGTCCAGGGAGTGAAATATGGTAGTTATATAAGACCCCATAGACTCATATATTTGAATTCTTAGTCATCAGGGAATGGCACTACTTGAAAAAGATTAGGAAATGTGGCTTTGTTGGGATAGATGTGGCCTTGTTAGAGGAAGTGTGTCACTGGGGGTGGGCTTTGAGGTTTCAAGGGCCCAAACCAGGTCCAGTTTCTCTCTCTTCCTGCTGCTGCCTATGGATCTGGATGTAGAACTCTCAGCTCCTCCAGCATCATGCTCCCTGCAATGATGAGAATACACTAAACCTCTAAAATTGTAAGCAAGCCTCAGATACTTTCTGTTATCTGAGATGTCATGGTCACAGTGTCTCTTCACAGCAATAGAGTGTCCAAGGTTATGATGGAGTTCAAATCAGCTATGAACTTGTACTTACAAGCTTTCTACCATCCTTTCTTGTAAAAAGTTTTATTCTCATGTCCCCTCCATTTGATTTGGGATCCTACTTTATAGATAAAATTATCCAAATTTACCACCGTGAACTAGATCCTGGTTTCTCCTATGTCTTGATCTTATTTCTTCTCTATGCCTTCTTTTCCATACAGCTCCCCTGGGTAATATTTGTTAGAGAGCCAGCAAGTCCTAATGATCTCTGATGGTGTTTGTCCCCATATTTTCCTTTGCTTGTGTGCCGAGCCTCTCTCCTTTGCCCTGCGTCATCTTTTATAGGAGTCTCTATTCCCTTTGTTGGTGCAAGAAGACTGAAAGAGCTAGCATTTCTTTAATGTCTCTTGATAACTCAACAATTTGAATTTGAGTGTTCGGGAAGTTTCCTTTCTCGGATCCCTGAGCATGGTAGTGACGGGGCTTCCGCTGTTGTCATCATTTACTGTTTTATTTGGGTTTTGTTGACATCCTCAGCCCACCATGATCACTTCTTTTGGAAATTTTAAGTTTCATGAAGCAGCAATAGCACAGGGTTTGGAGTCTCTGAATCTTTTGGAAGGTAGGATATTAAAGGCTTGCTCAGTGTGTAAGCCAAACCAGCCGTGCTCTAAAGTAAATTTTCACCTGGGGGTGGGGAGTGGAGGGATCTGTAACATTGAGTACATAAAGAACACAATCATGTGATCATTTCTAAACACTTTGAGCAATCATTTTAAAATGTAAACACTCATTTCCACTCACTCCCTTTTCTTTCTGGGAAATGCAGAAATGGAATGTAGTTAATCTCCTTCCGTCTCTGTCACTGACCTGAGTGGGCTTGTCTATTCAGTGAATAAGAGTAAGCTCCTCCTACCACACCCCAGAATGACTAACCACCTTCTGTCTGGCTGCCTCAGGATCATACACGTTGCACACCTTATACTTTTTATCTATGAGAAATATAAAATTCCTAATTGAGATCTTCAGTCTGGCTCTGGCTCTTTAAAGGGTACAAGATATATTATGTGATTTGGGGCAGGGGCAGGTAGATTGAGCATTGAGTGAAGCCCATGATGCCAGATCTGGTTCGAGGTAATATTAGCATCCATGGAGCTGGAGTGTAGCTCAGTTGTTGAGGGCCTATTTCTGGTGTTGTTTCTGTTTCTCTAAGAGCCACAGGGCCTGTTTCTCCTTCCTTCCTTGTGTCATTGATGCTGTCTTCATCCTGCTAGAATGTTCAGAGGTCACTGGTTGTAGACTGAAGATCTTTGGAGTAAAGTTCCTTTAGTTCTCATAGGTATACTTTCTCAATGACACTTCACAAGCATACATACTTTATTCTCTATATGTGTTTATATATATACTTTTGTGTTGGATCCCTATTACATATCAACTGTGTTCTCTTCTTCCTGAAAATAGATCCCCCAAACCCCATGCAGTATACATCTCAGCACACACATAAACAGCCTCAGAAAATTAACTTCCAGGATCTGGAGAATGCCTCAGTGGTTTAAAGCACTGCTTCCTCTTACAGAAGACCTGTGTGTGGTTCCCAGCTTGCACATAGTGGGTCTTAACTGACAGGTACTCCAGTTCCAGGAGATCCAATGCTCTCTTCTGACCTCCACAGGCACCAGGAACACACATGGTGCACAGACATGCACACAGGCAGAACTCATGCTTGTAAAATCTAATAAATTAATCTTTACAAAATTAAAAGTAAATGAATTTCTAAGTCATCATCACTAATTTCAAAGAAAATATCTGAGCCTACACAGATATGATAATCTAATAAAATTTCACATCTAAAGACTTGGCCCGTGGGAGCAGCAAAACATGTGTTGTTTCACTTACTGCCCTGAGCTCAATGTCCAAATCTTATTTAATCTGTTCAAAGACTTTGTGTATAGCTCAATAATAGAGCACATGCTAACGGCATGGGGTTCAGTCCCCAGCATCTCTCTCTCAAGAACGTATGTTCAAGCCAGCCCTGGTGGTATTCTGTAATCCCAGCTCTTGGGAGGTAGAGACAGGAGGATTAGGAGTGTATGGCTAGCCTCAAACATACAGTCACTTTGAGGCAAGTCTAGGCTGTGCAAGATTATCTCAAAAGACAATTCTACTTCTATGAATGCCAAAATGAATGTAAATCTTAAAGCTGCCACACCATGGGCTATTTTCTACAGTTTCATTTTCCTGATCATATATTTGGATTATTTCACTTGGACATAATGGTCTCATAATTAAGAAAAAACTTATTATGGAATTGAAAAGTGCTCAGAAATAAACTACTATTAGTATTGAAGTATTTATAATATAATGGATGTTTTTTCTTGTGTGCATATTTCTTAACCAAGAAGCCAAACATTTTAATTTTTCATCTGTACTATATTGGGATTTGTTGTTGCTGGCTTTTGTATCTGTTTTGAGGCAGTGTCTACTGTAGCCCAGACTGAGGTGACTGAGGTGGACCATGAGTTTCCAGTCTTCCTGTCTCCATCTTCCAAGCAGTAAAATTACAGACATGCATCACCACACCCAGCTATCATCTGTGCTTTCTGCTTAATATGTTTCCATGACCAGAAGCATCACCTGCAACACTTACAGTTTCTTCTCCATTGAACATTATGGTTATTTTTAGTTTTGAGCAGTTAACAAACATCAAGAGTACTCTTTACTTGGAAATACCTTCCTTCTTACCAGCACTGAGGGTTTGCTCAACCACTCTGATAGTGCAGCATCTCTAGCACTTTGGGAAAGCTTTGAAGGTGGTAATCTATTAGTTTGCTGTTGATTTATGAAAACCCAAATGAGAAATGGGTAAGAGGCAAAAGATCCAGCTAGGGCCTTCTGTGTGCTGTTGCAGTTCAGTCTCACATTGCAAGGCATCACTGGAGCAAGGAGTGTTTGAGAAAGACAGTGGTAATCACACAAGGAGTGTTTGAGACAGATAGTGGTAATCACACACTAAATGAAGGAGACAGGAAGCTGGGAATGGTGGCCCTCACCTGTACCCCAAGGACCTAAGGAAGGAAGATCTTGAGTTTAAGGACAACTATGCTCTATCTAGTTACCTAGCTACACTGGATAAATAAGGACTTAAAATAAAATAGGAGGCTACAATGGGAAGATTTTCAAACAATTATTATTAACACTTAGACCACTATTTACTAAATGGTCTAATAGGTAGGGTTTGGGGCTCCATTATGCAATTTCTAAGATTTGATGCAATGAGGCCTCTTGAGGTATTTTAAATAGTACTTTTATTTTTAACCTAGAAAAATAGCTAATATTGGAAACTGTAGTTGCATAGTTTATAAGTTAATTCACATGGTTTATCAGGTTTCCTGAATTCACTGTGTACACTCAGAAGAAATGAAAAAGAAAAAAAAAATCACCTGGTATATGTGTTGACAGACCCCTACCACCTGTGAGGAGTTTGTGACAAATGCAAAGTGCTGTGGGCATCACTGGCGAGCCAATCAGGGTAGTCACTTAGGGGCTTTAAAAGGTCCCATGGAGGTGAAGATTGAATATGGGGCGAGTGACAGAGCACTGTGTTTGGAAATAACAGCAAGAGCATAAAAGCTCAGTGGTATTTGTTATGTTTAAGGAAGAAGCATGTTCTACTATGCATAGGTAGTGGGAAGAAGCTTCTATTTAACGTAGGCAGAATGAATTGACAAATGTCTGAAACTGCAGGTAGAGGGTTGAGATTCTACTGAGACAAAAATAAGTACTCAATCTCCTGAGAGGATTGCAATGTGTGTAAGAAGCTTTATCTGTTGGATGGATTAGAAAAGGAAGAGAATCAGGCTCTTACATTAACCCAGGAGACCCTATAAGCCATCTTGCTTTCATCAAACTGATTTGGACTCAGCTGAACCAGTTTGCACCATGTCTCCACATGGCAGTGTGCCTTGGTAATTAGAGTAAGTTCCTACTTCTGTTTAGTAGATCTATTGGTTTCTTGGAAACACCATGGTTGGTCTCTTCAAGACAAAGATAGAAATGAACAAACCCTTAGAAACTGTCTTCTCTTTTTACATGTTGTGCTGGCCAGTTTTATGTCAACTTGATACAAGCTAGAGACATCTGAAGAGGGAATAAAAACTGAAAAAATTTCTTCATAAAATCTGGCTGTAAGGCATTTTCTTAATTAGTTATTAGTGCAGAAGGGCCCAGCCCATGTGGGTGGAGCCATCCAGGGACTAGTGGTCCTGGGTTCTATAAAAAGGCATGCTGCCCCTCCATGGCCTCTGTACCAGCGCCTGCCTCCATGATCCTGCCCTGTTTGAGTTTCTGTCCTGACTTCCTTCAGTGGTGAAGTGTAGTCCAAATACACCCTTTCTTCCCCAACTTGCTTTTGGTCGCAGTGTTTCATCACAGTGTTGGTGATATATTGTATGTTTAATAAAAATAGTCTGGAATATCAGAGGACAGAGCCACCCACAGAGCCAAACCATGAAGGTCAAGGAGTGGTGACTCATGCCTTTAATCCCATCACTCAGGAGGCAGATATCCTCTGGGTTCTCTGTGAGTTCAAGGCAAAAGAGAGCAGGCAATGGTGACTCACACCTTTAATCCTAGAGCTAGGATTATTGCATGATTTCTATTAGGTATTGTAATCAAAGCCCAGAGCCAGGTATTGGGGAAAATCTGAAATACCAGAGACAAGGAACAAACCACAGCCAATTCTTACTGGCCAACTCTTCAGGCCTCTCTCTATGAATCCTCTGACTCCAAAGCTTTGATCCCTAAAGGGTGGAAAATGTCAGCGTTCGTGTGTCTTCTTGGGTCCTGTATCAGGGCTTCAGTCTCTCATCTAGAATGTAGCATCTCCCTTCTCCTAACCCAAGCCTGGGTTGACATTCTCATCTGTTCTTTTACTTTTCTTCCCCTACTCCTCCGCTCTGCTACCCACTGCACCATCTCTAAATCAGGCTTTGAGAGGCTTTGGGGTGGATGTCAAGTCAACATAAGCCATTCTTTGCTGCTATAGTTCAGATCTGGTGTCAGTTCTCTGTGAAAGGTGTGAAAGTTGCATTGGCCTACACAGGGTCACGTGAGGCTCCTGCCAGTGAACTATACATTTGCCATTTACTCCCTCCCCATAATTTTTCTTCTGCCTACCTCTGCAGGACCTAACCTTCTGCAGCTTCTAGTTTCCTTCCCGTCTGCCTAGAAGACCCATTTTCTAATTGACTTAAGAGCTAGCCTCTTCAGGCACCTGGGAAACATGGAGGCAATATTGCTATTGAACTTCTGCAGTGTCTGCTGTCCTAGCACAGATCTGCCTCTCTCTCTTCTGCTGTAGCCCACCATATCCCCTTTGCCAGGCTTTTCAAATGAGAGCAGTCCCTTTTGTCCATGAATGTCCTTGAAATGATGGAGCCTAGAGGTTTGCTCTCCCTGAAGCATCCCCATAATTCCCTTGAAGTAAATGTCCTTTGTTGCTCTCTACTGAGTAATCATCAAGACTCCTCATATTGGAGGTAGATGAGGGCTGAGGCTTGCTGAATGGGTTTGGGAGCTTCCCATAGCACCTGCCTTTAGGACTGCTGAAATTCCAAGACCACAGGGGAGATCTCATCTAATTCCTGTAATATGAATATTTATTCCAGCTCTAAGTAGAAAACATGGGAAGTTCAGTAGATCCTGTGCCAGTCACAGAGAAATTAAAATATCACTCTAATTTTATTTAGACTAGATTTAAGGAATAAAACTACTTTTTATAACTGTTTCCTAGAACACTTAATATATTTATTGAAACTATGAGTAGAGAGTTTGCATAATACATGGGAGGTTTGAGGCTCAGAAAAATGAACAAAAGAGAGAGTGGACTGAGGGGGGCCGAGAGCTGGAGAGTTGGCTCAACAAGTAAGAGCATTGGATGCTCTTGTAGAGGACCTGGGTTTGATGTACTGTACCTACTTGACTGTTCGTAACTCCAGTGCTGGGGGTTTGACACCCTCTTAGCTTCTGAGGATGCCAGGCATGCACATGGTACATTGCAAACAAAACAACCTATATACATAAAAATAAGGCAATAAAAAGTTTTAAATATTGTAATAAAAAGCTATAGTGATTAAAGTTGTAGTTCAGTGGTAGAGTATATGGTTAGCATGATTGAAGCTTTGGGGTTTCCGCAACCCCCACCCAGTGATGGGGAGGAAGAGAGAGAAGGGTAAAGAGGAGGGAAGAGGGAGGGAGGGTAAGGAAGTTATCATATAAAACCTCCAGAAAAAACAATTATTAGAATTTCCTAACAAAACTATGCTTACACACACTCCTTGGAAATTATGTTACTAACTCGTTTCAGTTGATTATTTATTGAAGTGTCTGAGTTGGGCTGTGGTGGCACACACCTTTAATGTCAACACTCCTGAGGGAGAGACAGACATATCTCTGAATTCTAGGCCAGACTGGTCTAGAGACTGAGTCCCAGGACAGGCAGGGCTACACAGAGAAACTCTGTCTTGAAAAAAACCAAACCAAACCAAGACAAACAAACAAAAAAGAAGTGTATAGTGAGGCCGGCTAGCTGGATGTTGTTACTGGGAGAGTGGAGCCTAAGCATGAGGTGGGATAAAGTCTCATGCAATCGTCAACTTTATTCAGAGCATCAGGCACTTTATATTGTGCAGGTTTGGTGAAGGTTAAGCAAATGAGGAATGTTCATATGAGTTTAGGCTGTATGTACAGTCACAAGAACAACCCATGCTTGGAAGCAGTTTTGAATAACAAGAGTAAGGAGTAATGTGTAATCTGAAGCAGACTCAATCCTATTTACTACACCTGGGAAGGGCATGGAAGCATGTTCCCAGAACATGTCCTTGTTATGCAGGAACAGAGGTTATAAGACTCTTGTCTTGTTTACTTGGAGTTTTCTCACAAGCTCTCCGAAATCTCCTCAAACAGCTTCATTCATGGACTGTGTTCTGACATGTCTGACAGAAACATAAGAGGGAAAATGTTTTGTATGAATTTAGCTTGTTTGAATCATCTTTATACGAGTTACAGAACAAGAGTTCATCTGTACTGTTATCATATCTCAAGCAATGTGAGGATAAACTAAGTCCATAGCTATTGGAACAGTGTGCCCTGGTACAATGAAGTATGCCATTTATTTTGTTATTTTATATTCTCTACTCTCTGTGGGGACCCAAGCCTCTTAATATGGAACTAAACAGGTAATTTTCTAGCAGACAATTCTGTGATGCCAGTTCTTAAAATTCAGAAACAGAAATGAGCTACCTGTCCACAATAGACGTGGCATTTTTAAATATATATATAACTTGCATCTGGTAATCAATATTGTATTCCATTCAGTGAATGCTTTTAAGATAAGCTATTGGGACAATGGCACTCCAAGTGATTTTCTTCCTTCTACCGTTCTACAGCTTCCAAAATCTGTAATTCAACATTTATTATTATAAGCAAATAGCCCAACAAAAACACTGAAAAGTTATCTTTTCAAACTAACATAAGTATAAAATTTTATACTTTTCAGATAATACATAAGTAACAGTCTTGCAAAAGTGTTAATGTGGTAGTTTGAAAGAAAATTACTCCTAAGGGAGTGGTAGTATTAGGAGGTGTGGTTTTATTGGAATAGATAAGTCTCTATTGGAGGCAGTATATCATTATAGCGGCAGGCTTTGAGATCTTATATATGCTCAAATTTCACTTGGTGTATCACTCAGTCCACTTCCTGTTGCCTGCAAGGTATAGGACTCTCAGTTCCTTCTCTAGCACCATGTCTACCTCCATGCTACCATGTCCCACCATGATGATAATGGACTGAACCTTTGAACTGTAAGCCACTACAATTAAATGTTTTTCTTTATAAGAGTTGCTGTGATCATGGTGAGTCTCTTCTCAGCACCAGAAACCCTAACTAAGATAGGTAGGCATAGAGGCATTCTACACTGAACAGGATAAGGAAAGTTACAGAAGAAAGAAAGAATCTAGGACATTCAGAAAAAATGCACTACTGAGTTTTTCTAAACTTACTAATAGTTTACTAAGGGGAGTGTGAATGATTACTTATTTGAGAATGAATTTTGAAAGGACTGGGTATGAGGCTATTGAAGACAATATGACAAAATGTGATGTGTGCAGTATGAGAGAAGACTGGGCAGCAGTCTCTTGGGAAAGTATTTGAAGAGAATTCTAAGGGATAGTAAAATTAAGACCTTAGGATGGTTAGTCTACAGAGTAAAGAATGCCATCAGATGAAGCAAGGTGCTTAGCAACAGTGGTTGAGTGGGAGACAGTGCGACACTGGCAAATTCAGGGCTGCCTTTTGCCTGGGCTGAGACTGTGTTCATGATAGTACTATTCACTTGTGGAATATCTGGGATAGACAGGCTGAAAATGGTACAGAAGTGACTTCACGTTTGGAAATGTTAAGCCGCTAAATGGGTCTAGTCCTTATGATGGGAGGATATGAAACACCAGGGTTCAGAACAGTTCTATCTGTTGTAGATAAAATTGAAAGAGTGTGAGTGAACAAGAGGAGATAGTTAAGAGGATGAGCCTACACCAATAAAAACCTTAAAATTTAAAAATACCTGAAAGGGAAGAGGGAACTGTGAGAAAAGTCTTAGCCAGAGAGAAATGGGAACCCAAAAAACGTGACAGCACGAATCTCAACTAGTAAAAAGAAAGAATGCCTAGCGAGGTCAAAGGGCAAAGTAAGTAAGGATGTTGGTGTTCACCAAGTTAGACACCAAGGCATCTCTTAACCAAAGGGTACCCAAAACAAATGCATTATATGTTGGTCTTTCTGGAGTGATTGTTTTTGTCTAAACCTACATTTTACTCCTTTGTTCCTTTCATTATCTTCCTGAAAATATTATTGTCCATTCCTAGAAATCCCATTTTCATCATTAATTCATAGCTTGTGATAAACGAAAACTATCATATCTTTATAGTTCGAATACTTGTCAAAGTTTTAAGTGAAGCAGACTTAAATAATAGGTTTTAAATCCCATTAGTTTATTTTGGTTCTTTCAGGCCATTTCTCTATATAATCATGTTTGAATGGCCAGCTGTTGTCTCAACCACAGCATAATGAAACATAGCGGTTTGCATTCAAGTAAATAGTCTACATAAGAGATTCTTAAATGTCCCTAATTGTGCTGTAACAGATGAGTAAGAATAAGCATATTTATTTTATCACCCCAACATACTTAAGCTCCTCTTTGATGTGATGACAGTAACTGGTGGGGAAATAATTCTTGGTCAAATAAACTAGCGGAGTGGAAAATGGTAATGTCTAGACAGATACACAACTTCCTTAGTTTATAGTTGTTAGCTATCCTAACAGGCAATGAAAGATTATCTGTGTGTCAGAACTATGACCATATTACCTCTTAAGACTAGAATAAAGCACTTGGAAACAGAAACATTAGCTTGTGAGAAATTGAAAAGAAAAGAAAAAATGCCAGTTAGTCTCATGAGTGATTGTTCATAGGAGGAAAGTTGACCACCATCCATGCTTTCTCCATTTGTTGTAGAATATTTGATCACACTGTGAAAACCCAAGGCTATGTTAATAAAATCAATCTTGGATAGGGAGTGGAGCCAGCAACTAGTTGACAGGAATTGGCCATAGAGAGTGCCTAAGAGCTAGGCATACAGACAGACAGATGCACAGGAAGGAGTAAGGAAGAATTTGGAGTTTCCAGGTCTTTTTGGTTTGGGATGGCTGGATAGATGCTTTCTTGCTGGGTCTTTGATCAAAAAGAAAGGTCAGCTGTTTGCTTCTTGGCCTCTCTGAGCTATCAGATTTTTACCCCAACATCTGACTCTTGAATCTTTAATGATAAATTGAATGATAGATACTTAATTAAAAAGTACATTTGTTGCCCACAGTAGATCCAGGGCCAGCAGATCCAGAAATCTCACTTGGCTGCCACCTTAGCAATGGAGTATTGACTGTGGGCCACAGAAAGTAGTTAAAGTATTGGTATATTCAGGTTCAACTGCCAAGTCAACAGAAAAACAACACAATTTATGTCCTGTATGAAAATACTTAATTAAAGAAGTATATTATAGTCAGAAGTTTCTTTGTCCTGCCCAGCTGTCCTGCAGCCATTTAGTCCCAAATAATCACACAAAGGCTTATATAAATTATAAAATGTTTGGCCTATGGCTCAGGCTTATTACTTCCTAACTCTTACACTTAAACTAACCCATGATTCTTATCCATTTTAGCCACATGGCTTAGTGCCTTTTCTTCAGTGCAGTATTTTTGTCTTGCTTCTTCTGAGTCTGCCAGTGTCTGTCTCTTTTCTTCCTCTTCCCAGAGTTCCATTGGTCTAGTAGCCCTGCTTCCTGTCTGCCTTCTGGTCAATCAGCATTTTATGAAGCCAAAATTTACAGTAACAAATATTTATAGTGTACAAGAGCATAATCCCACAACCGATATTTATATTTTTGCCTCAAATTCTTAAAATCTTTACTAGGTTAAGATTTTTTCAAAGCTTTATTATTTTTATATTATGTGTTTTGCCTGCATGTTTAGATAGATACTACATGGGTGTATTTCCTCTTGAGGCCAGAAGAGGGTATCAGAATCCCTAGAACCTGAATTCCAGATGATTGTGTAGTCACATAGTTGTTGGGAATTGAATCCTGGTCCTCTGCCACCATGTTCTTAACTGCCAAACCATCCTTCAGCCCTTAGCTTAAGCTTTTACAGTGATTTAAAACTTAGGGTATTGAGGAAAAAAACTTAAAAAATTACTTTTTTAACATTTAATTTAAGAAATTGAGGGAAAAAACCACATATTTTAGCTACCTGTATCTTAAAAACATTTCTACTATTGCTATGGTACTATGGTTTGTACACTGTAAATACTTGTCACTGTAAATAATCGTTTAATAAAATGCTGATTGGTCAAGAAGCTAGACAGGAAGTAGAAGTGGAGCAACCAGACTAGGAGAATTCTGGGAAATATAAGAGCAGAGCAGCAGATGTAGCCAGATGCAGAGGAAAATGAGAATGCTTCACTGAGCAAAAAGGTAAAAAGCTATGTGGCTAAACATAAATAGAAATATGGGTAAACTTAAGATCAGCCTTTGTGTGAATATTTGGGACTAAATGGCTGTGGGACTGTGGGTTGAGACTTCAGGATAAGCCGGGCAGGCCAGAAAATTTCTGACTGCATACTATGGTATCAAAACTTAACTACCTCTAAATTTACTAAAACCTTTACAAAATGTTCACTGTTGATTCTATTCACATTAGTGTGTAAGGACAGTCTTTAATTATCTAAACACCTTTATATTATTGTTCTGCCCTCCCAGAATGACCTTCACTGACCTACGTAGTTTTACATGTTGCTTTTAAGAGTTGCTTCTTCCAGAAAGCTGGTCCACACTTAGAACGGTTCACCTCTCCTGGGAGACAGCTCTGTTGTTTGCATTTAAGGCTTCCTGTTGCTCTTCTGTCTTAACTGTGGTGCACAACAGCTTTGTGAGCATTTGTGACTGAAGGCTGAAGTCTATTAAAGTTCCAGGGAGAAAATAGAAATAGTGTTAGAGAAAAGACTCGACCGGCTTCTTGATCTGCCAGTGCTGTTTGTGATTGGTCCTGCTAGTTGTAGATATTGAAAGCCAACCCATCTCAACATATTCCAGACTCTGGTTTCTGATGGGTAACCAGGAGAGAGGAAAAACTGAGGGCTGTGTCTTCTCGGTCCTAGTCAGCCTCTATTTAGATATTCATGAGAGCAACCAATACCTAACTTCATATGCTTAGATTATAATAGTAGTTTTGTATGTTGAATAAACTGTATTTTAAATTAAATAAGGTTTATAAAAATTATCCTTTCAGTTTTCTGTGTACTTGAGCCTGCCAGTCTGCTGATAGACCAAGTGAGTCTAACCATTTGCATTATAGCATTGTTTTAGTTTGTAAGACACAGTAAAGACCATGCTCCTTTACAAACAGATTAAATTGATGTAGAGCAAAATAAAAGTAAAGGTCATTTGCCAGATAAGTATAACACTGATATATGGAGTCTTGGAGAAAAACAAATGTATTGTCAAGGAAAGCAATGGTTTTCAGCCCTGGGCACAGCATTAAGTCATATGAGTAGAGACTTGAAGTCACTTAAACTAAAGGGAACAATCCATTTCCTCTAAAGGACCCTTTCAACAACTCATCAGGCATTTGGAAGACTCTTGGGTGAGTGGTCTTTGCTGGTCTCCTTGGAAAGTTATGGTCTGAACATTGGCCTCTGCTGGCCTTCCTGGTGCTAGACTGTGGCATTGCTTTGTATTAGCAGTATGCAGTTGCTTATATTCTTTGATATAAACATAATGATTTGCAAAGGAGATAAAGTCCTTTCACTGTATTCTTAAGATTCTTAGCTGAGTGATGATGCACACCTTTCATCACAGCATTCAGGAGACAGAAGCAGGTGCATCTCTGAGTTCTAGGGCAGCCAAGAGTACGCAGAGAAACCTGGTTATCTACTGGCATAGCTTCTGGCAGGGAATGCCTTCTTTTTGAATGTTACTTTTCCTTATGTGACTTTTTTACTTCTTAAGTCTCTCAAGTGATGCATTTATTGTCACCCACTGCGTTTCAGAGAAGGAACATCCCTTATGTTGGATAATGTCAGCGAAAGACTTTCAGGACCCTGTCTCAGTTGGGCATCTAGGTCAGAAGACACACAGCAGTAACACAATTCAGAATAGTGAATGACATAACTGCCAGGTGTTTAGGAACAAACGAGACCTGGGAAGGTGACAAGGGGATCAGACCTAATTTCTGTCTTGCTTAAGCAACACCTTCCATTTTGTACTTTTCCCTCCTGGCTCAGAATGATGGAAGCTGCTGTAACCCTGCTGTGTAGAGGACATATGTCCTCTCAATGCAGAAATTCAGAGAACATAGTAAGTACAGTAGCCTCATATACCTTATGTGGACAGAAGGGTGAGGCTACTCCCAAATTACCCTGTAGGTCTTTCTTATGGCTTGTCTCCTCTTCCTGCCCCTCCCATCTGCTGTTTTATTGCTCATTCCACTCATTTCTTCCCCAATAAATCCTTGGAAACTGTATAGTGTTATATAGTTAGAATATACTCTCTTCTTTCATGAGCTATTTTATTTTGAGCCTAATTCTGAGCCAGAGAGTAAAGGCTGAAGACCCCGTGGAAGACCTAGATGGTCTAGAAAGCTAGAGGTGAGGTGGGAAGGCTGACATTGATCTCTGGGAGCAAGTTTGATGACCCAATTTCCATCTCTGCTGCGTTTCTGTTTCTGACTCATGCTGAGGCCTTTCCTGGGACGTCATAGGTCAGACAGCCATTGACAAGATGCCCAGGAATGTTCATAATCTACATCTTTGTTCCAGTCCCTAAAATTTGTGGCATTGTGAAGGAGGAAAATCCTAAAGCATATGCAATGCTACAATATAAACCTGTACACAACTCAAAATATAAAATGTTCATTGATTGGTACTTTATTTTGTTCCTTTTTTGTTGTTATTTATTTGAGCAAACACAATATACTTATACAAGTTTTCTGGAACCACTCATCAGTTCTTTCTCTCTCATTAAACTCCCAAGGTTGGGGAGAAAGAGACCAGTTGCCTACTTTGTAATTGTGTGGTTGTCATGAGAGTCTCAGGCACTGAAGAATCAGCTAAGTCAGGAGTGTGCACTTTGGAATGACATTTGTGCCAACGCATAGGGAAAGTGTGTCAGGAAAAACAGCTGAGCAGGCTTCCTTCCTCAGGAAGCCTATGCTGCAGCCACTGGGAAATGGTCCTGGGGGGAGTCTCAGAGGCTAACACATTAGCACTCTTGCCTCCCAATAAATGAATATAAATTAAATTAATTTGAATAGCAAATCTGCAATTTAACCTCTAACTCCCATGTTTCCCCTTTAAAGTGTCATTAACATAATTTATTCAGGTCCACACAGACACACATGCATACACACACACACACACATATATATATATGCACACCACACACAGACACACATACACACATACACACACACACATATATATACACACCACACACATACACACTACACACACAGACATACACATATAAACACATACCACATACACAGACATACACAGACACACACTACACACACATACACACACACTCATGAACATACACAGACACACACACACAGACACACATACACACAGACACATACATATGCACACCACACACATACATACCACACACATGTACACCACACACACAGAGACATACACTCAAAGACACACACACACAGACACACACACATACACAAACAAACGAACAGACACACACACACAGACACACACTACACACACATATACACACACAAATATATATATACACACACACACAAGCACACAAGAGGTTATGCCTTAATGAGAAAAGACCTCACTCTCTGTTTCTTTTTAATTGCTACCAAAATGGATTTCTTCAAGATTGTGCTTATATTATCTTTATAATAGGTATACTTAGCCTTTCTCCCTTTTATGTTTCTCTTTGAGAATTTTTTAACATAATTTTTTATTGATTCGTTGAGGAATTTCACGTCATGCATCCCAATCCCACTCATTTTCCAGTCCCTCCATATCTGCCCTACACTTGTAGCATCCCCCATCAAGAGACACTTATAAAGAAATAACAAAAGTAAAGTAAAAGTAAAACAAAAAAATACAAGTAAGAATATTGATTTAAAAACCAAAACGAAATCTCAACAAAAGCAAACAAACAAAAGGCAGCAACAACAAAAAGCACATTGCCTCCCCGTCTTTCCTCTCCATCACCTCTTCATTCATCCGAGTGGCACTGGGGGCTGCTGAGCATCACACAGTGCACCCTTTTTCCAAACAGCTTTACTTGAGAATGTTCATGTGTAATGCTTTAGAGGACAGGTTTAAGCATTTGCACTGGGTAGGCCATCACCGTATATGTGCTAAAAGTTTGGAAAATAAACATGGTTAAAGACACTTGGGATTGTAAAAGCGTTGTCTGTTCCTTGCCTGCCCTGTGACCCAGGGCCACTTGCTATTACCTTGTATGTTATCCAGAGTGGCTCCTGTCACCAGCTCAGCCAACAGCAAGCGTTTATTTTATAAGAGCAGAGTTCGCATAATGCAGTACCACCTATCTAGAATTCCCAATGTATGCCAGCATCCTCGGGACTGCATAATGCCTATGCTTGTCAGAATATCACTACTAGCAGTTCATATCGGTACTGCTTCTGAGTGCTATGTACAGTTGTTTTTAAAGTAAGCATAAAGGTATATATACTTCACAATGTGGCAGTCTAACACTTGTAAAAATTAAATAAAAATCACTCTCTTTAAAAAAGTAAATCGGTATGATGTCCAGATTTTTGGTCTGAAAAGTTGCCACTTTTTCCTCACATATTAAGGAAAGGAAGGCAGTGGTGGCTGCAGGCTTAAGACCCCCTGCAAAGCTCCTAATGTGCGATTCTTAGTTGCAAACAAAGTAATGCCCTGGTGGCTCCCTTTTTTTTATTCTAATATGAAATCTTTCCCTAATATTTTCTTAGGTGCAGAGAGAGCTAGCTGCTGTTATTGCATTGAAAGCAAGAAAGTCTGGTGAGTAACCTCTCATGGGCTGGCGGGAGATTGTAACCCTTTGCGGGTATTTCACACATCAGCTAGCAGTGTGTGCACTAAGGGTATTTCAGAATGCTTGCTGGAGAATGCAGAAGACCTTGTCATATCTTCAAGCATTTATATTCCAGCCTATATAATAGCATAAGGTGTTATGAAAAGCACTTCAAAGTAAAATTTTACTTCTTTCCCTTATCCCATTTCCAGCTTTGAGGGAAAGTTAAAAATGTTTATAGTCTACCGAAACCAGGAAAGATATCAAAGTCCATTGTGAAGCAATTAAATTACTTTGCATTATCTAATATAATGACAGAGAACAACAAATGCCATCATGCTATAATGTTTTTGAGACAGCGTCTGACTGTATATTCCTGGGTACCCTGGAACTCCCTCTGTAGACCAGACTGGTCTCAGATTCACAGAGATGTGCCTGCTTTTTGTCATACTTAGAAAACTTTTTTTTTTTTAATTTTCAAAATAACATCTAAAAATAATCTATTCAATAATTTCATAGCAAACATTTTCATAGGACTTAATATATAGATGTAGCTTCATATTTGCAAGCTATAATCTACAGAAATCTTGTGCAGAAAGCAAAAGGAGGCTTCCATATATGTGATGAAAAACAAAAAACAAATTTTCTGCTAAAATGCAATATGGAATGGAGGCTCAATAAAGTGGGGAAATGCTTGCTTAGTGTCTTAGGGTTTCTATTGCTGTGAAGAGACACCATGACCATGGCTACTCTTATAAGGGAAAGCATTTAATTGACATGGTTTACAGTTTCAGAGGTTTAGTCCATTATCATCATGGCAGGGAGCATGGCAGCTAGAAGTATGGTGGCATTTGGGCTGAAATGGTGATAGAGAATTCTATGTCTTGATCCAACAGCAACAGGAAGTGAACTGTCTCACTGGACATGGCTTGAGCATATATGAGACTTAAAAGCCCACCTCTATAGTGGCAAACTTCTTTTTAACAAGGCCCCACCTACTTTAACAAGGCCACACCTCCTATTAGTGCCACTCCCTTTGGGGGCCACTTTCTTTTAAACCATTACACTCAGAGAGGAGAGATTTCAGAGGGACCATCTCCTGCTGTCCCTCAGGTTCAGAGGGTGGAGGTCAGTGCTGAATGGAACTCAGCAAAGGCATGATTTGGATATGGAGCACTAGAAGACAGTTTTTCATCCAGAAAGATGATGACAAAGAGAAAGTGAAGATAACCTTGAAGAATAACCGGAGAGGAAGTGTATTTGCATTAACTCAATGTTTATGTATTTCTTTTCCTAGACA
The DNA here is from genome assembly GCA_004025045.1 of Sigmodon hispidus. Classification (NCBI taxonomy): domain Eukaryota; kingdom Metazoa; phylum Chordata; class Mammalia; order Rodentia; family Cricetidae; genus Sigmodon; species Sigmodon hispidus. The sequence continues at coordinate 9,540 of PVIH01020484.1, read as the reverse complement.
CTCTTAAGTTTTGCTTACTTCTTAATTACTTTTTAAATCAAACACATTTTAGTATTGTGCATTTATTATATTCACATAACTTTGATGACTTTGCTGATTAAAGGCACGGAGACCAGATGTTATGAAGGTGTTAGAGAAAAGGTCTCCAAGAGCATGATGAGGGTGTGTGTGAGCAGAGCTCACCAGAGAACAGCATTAGACAGTGGATATTTGCAGAAGGGGAAGACAAGCTAGAGAAAGGACACAGTTTAATGGCTGTAAGAGGGGTCAGAAGTAAAGTGACTGTTTTGATCTTGATCCTGTTGGTAATAAAGGAGTCAAATTTAAAGTCTGTGCGAGTTGTGGTAGCTGCTGCATCTCTGAGTGTGGAATTTGGTTTTTGAAGTTTTGATGTAAGATTGAGAAGGTAAACATAGGATCACCATTGCCAGAGAAAGAACAAGAAAGTACAGAGGCTGAGCATGTGGACTGACATATGCCAGTTGTGTTCCAAGTATAGCAAAGAAGCAAGAGGGGCTGGAGGTGAGTGAGCATGATTAGAGAGGCAGATGTGTGGATCATTAAGCAGAACCTGTGCATGTACATTAGGAAGATGATTGTGATGTTAGGTGTATTGCACCTCACCATTTTAGGAGGCTAGATTGCTTTTCTTTCTAGATCTGTGGACTTGGAAACACAGCTTTGTAGCTTTTTAGGTCCAGAAGTGATACTTTACACATAAGAATGGGGACATAAGCTTTTCAGGAATGTGTTTGTGTTGCTGTTTATACATACATAGTATCACTATATCGTTCTAGCTGTCCTGGTATTCTCTATGTAGACCAGGCTGCTCAGACTCACAGAGATCTACTTACTTCTGCCTCCCAAATGCAGGATTAAAGCCATAATATCTGGCTAGGAGAACAGTTTTTCAAGAGTATTCTATCATCCCAATCCCTTGTCCCTGTTACCTCAGGCTGGAGGTCTAGCCAAACAATGCCAGCAGGAATTAAGGGAGAGAGGTATGCATTGTGCTTTCTCTTTCTTCTGTTTGTGAAGAGACTATGTAGCCTAAATTGGCCTTGAAATCAGTATGTCTCTACTGACCAAACCAGGACTTTGTGTATGCAAGGCAAGCTCTCTATCAACTGAACTACATCTGCAACCCTTCTGTTACTTCCTTTAATGGTTACAGTCGGCTGGAGAGGTGGTTTAGTTGCTAAAGTGCTTATTTTGCAAATGTGGACCTGAGTTCAGATCCCCAGCAACCACTTAAAAGTTTAGCATGGTAGCATATGCCTGTAATCCCAATGTGAGGATGCAGAGACACACAAATTCCTGGAGCTCGCTGGGCTGTTGTCATGGAGCTCCAGGTTTAACACAAGACACTTCTCAATACGTGATGTGAGAAGCAATGGAAGAGGATATCAGACATTGACCTGGAGCCTGTGTACATACACCTATATATGTACACTCCCACACAAAAATGTTCATCACACACGCGCACACACACACAACACACACGCGCACACACAAAGACAAGGTAGAAGTAGTTTTTAAGTTCTTACCGTGGGTTTATGAAGTAAAGTATTCAGTGAAATGTGTACAATGATGTATATTATATTTCTTTTTTCATAATAAAAGCAAACTTTTATATTTTTTATGTTAGAGAATGCTCATTGAAAGAAATTTTATTATACATCCATGTTTAAAGAAGAAATTGAAAGATCCCATATCCTCTTACCAATATCAATATTAATATTTTTGTTGTATATGATCTAGATATTCTCCTACTGACATGTAAATGTTACTACATATTAGTGTATAGATTTTGAAATAATTATAGATTCACACATTTGGGTTTTTTTCCATTTTTTCTTTTTACTATGAATAAAGAAGTTACATTTTCTATCCTTGTATATACTTATTCAAGGTCCCTTCCCCCTCCCACCACATCATCTCATTCTTTCTTCTCCACAACTCCCCATCCCCTCCCTGGGCAGGCAGCAGGCCGTCCCATGGTCCCACTGACCCAATATTGCTTAGTTCAGTCTCCACTCCTGGCAGATTCAGTTTTCTCCCCCCAACATCAAGACCGAGTCAGGTGTTCCTCTAGGGGGAGTGGGATCCAAGGAGTCAGTCCAAGGTGTTTCTAATCCCAAGCTGTTCAGTGGTTGTGGTATGCAGATTGGGCATGCTTTGCTTTTTTCTTGTTTGTTTGTTTGTTTAGAGTCCACTAATGAGTGAGTACATCCCCTGCTTGTCTTTCTGGGTTTGTGATACCTCGCTCAGGAGGATATTCTCCAAATCCATCCACATTGTAATAAACAATGGGTACATCCCAAGCACTTTAAAAAATATTTTTACTTATTCTTTGAGAATTTCTATATGTATGTGTGTTTTAAACAAATTCAGTGCCCACTGCCAACTCCTTCCAGATCCCCCACCTTACTTTGCACTTTTTACTTTTTTTTGCCTAGTCTATGTGCATGGCTATATGGAGTGTGGGCAGCCTATTTGAGGCTGAATCCTTGAAAATGGATGTCTGTGTCCCCATCTTTATGCAAGCTCTCTAATGGCCAAGCCTGGCAAAGCTGTGTTGCAGAACCACAGCCAGGATGACAAAGACACATAACACCTCCATCTACACCAGCCTCCCTCCCTTGTGACTCTCATTTATCACTTCCTGAATTTCATCTGTAACCCCTGGGTATCAGTGGCTGTTCTTCATTTCTATTTGTCATGTCAAAAATACTATAGAAATGTAACTAGAATATGTAATCCTTTGGAATTGATTTTTCACTGATATGATTTTCTGGAAATTTATTCTGGTTGGACACCAGTGGTTCATCCCTTTTTATTGCTGACTAGTATCCCATAGCTACAGTGTACCACAGTATTTTAAGAATTTAACCATTCAGTTATTTCAGGTTCATTTTCAGTTGGGGTGTATTATGGAGCTGCTAAAAGCATTCATGTACAGTGCAAATTTTTATGGGAAACTAACATTTTGTTTTTCTGGAATGAATGTCTAGTAATATAATTTCTAAGTATATGGTGGTTTTGTGCTAGGTTTTGTTTATTTGAGAAGTTGGCAGAATCTTTCCAGAATAGGCAGGCCATTTTAATTCTCAGCAACAATGTGATCCATGTTCTGGATGTGCTTGTTAGTTTTGGTATCATCACTAAGTATTCAGTTTTGTTTTAGAGATTGTTATAACTGCACAGTGATATCTTAAGTTGTTGGAGTTTTTGTCTTTTCAGAGGTCACCATATTGAACTTATTTCCTTACGTTAATTTCCCATCAAGTATCACAGTGAAATGCTTGATTTTGCCATAGATTGTTGTCTCTGCATTTTCATCTTTCTTCATGTAACCTAGATATTAGTCTCTTATTAATATGTGGTGACAAATAATTTCTTGAAGTCCATCATTCATCTTTTCATCTTCTCCAAAAGAAAGTGTTGAATTTTTATAAAGTTTACTTTGTTAAGCTGGCTGTGGTGTATATGTCTATAAGCTAAGCACTTAGGAGGTTGAGGCTGGTGAATTGCTAGCTTGAGACCAGCCTGAGCTGCACAGTGAAACCTTGTCTCAAGAAATTCCCTCCGAGGGAGACTGTCAGTTTGCATTAAGGATGTGACTGACCCTCTAATAGGCTGCCAGGGCTCCCGAGCGTGGCCCTGTCACGTTGGCAGCACTGCGTGGACTCCTGTGTTTAAAAATAATTCGGAAAGCTGGGATGGAAAAGTAGTAATGGGAGCCATGGGAAGATCTGGGGACAGGGAGGGAGTGGATTTGATCAAAACACATATGCGTTACAAAGATATTAAATAAAACTCCCACCCAACAAAAAAGGGAGGGAGGGAAGGAAGAAAGGGAAAGGAAAAAGAATGGAATATACCTTTTTTTCTGGGTTATTTTTGGGTAAGTCTATGAACACTTTCCTTAGGACTCTATCTTAAAGCTTTTTTGTGTGTTTTCTGTTCCCTAAAGGTTTTTATAATTTTATGTTTTTATTTAAGTCTGTTCTATTCTGGGTTGATTTGGTTTAATGTATGTGACTTTGTTTTATTCTGTGCCTCTGAAACTGTTCTAACAGTTGTTGAAAAGATAACTCTACTACTTTATTGGGCAACTTTTTTACTTTTGTACAAAAAATAATAATTCCTTTGTGCACTTTTGTATGTATGTATTCCTAGTTTTTCTGCTCCACTAGACAAATTTCCATAGCTATATAAAAATCCATTTTCATGGAATAATTATGTCAATAATAAAGTGTGGTGGGATTTAGGCATTATGGAGGGAGATCTAGAGGCATAGCTTTGGAAACATAACTTATAAAAGGAACTGTTTTGGCTTATGGCAGGGCACCTTAGAAGGAGGCAGGAAATCTGAGCACTTATAAAGGGGAAGGAGGGTGGAATCACAGGAGTCTTGATCCAGTGCCCCAAGAAGCAAGGTATAAAAATATAAGTAAACCATGGGCCTTGTGGCAAGACAAATTAATAAAAATAAGTTAAGATATAAGAGCTAGCTAACAATATTCCTGAGCCATAGGCCAAGCAACATGTAATTAATAAAAGCATCTAAGTCATTTTTAGGAGGCTAAGCAGCAGCAAAGCTACAGGTGAGTTTGGTCTGTAAGATTAGGCTGAACCAAAAACCTGTAGCACAAAAAAGTCTCAAGCGATTTATAACAGCAAGTACTGTGCAACTTGTACAAGCCATTCAGTGTTGTTGTTTTTGCTTTTGAGACTGTGTCTTGTGTATCCTAAGCTGTCCTCAGACTCACTTGTGTGGCCCAAGATAGCCTTAAACTTAGTATCTTCTGTTTCTACCTTCTCAGTACGAGAATTACAGGTGTGCAGCACTATGCACAGTTTATATGGTAGTTAAGCTCAAATCCAGAGCATTGCGTGTGTTAGGAAAGCTTTGTACTAAATGAGCACGGTCCCCAACACTACATTCGAGTGTTTCTCTCAGGATAAAGAGTAATGGAAAAATGAAAGCATATATACTTTTGTTGTTCATTTATTTTTGTTTTTACATCCTGAATCAGTTTCTCCACCCTCCACTCCTCCCAGTCCCTTATCCCCTTCCCCCTGAAGCATACATTCTTTAATAGATTTTGTTTTTGCCCTTATCTTTGTCTGCTGTGGAATTATACTTTTGTACACTGTAAATAGTTTTCATTGTAAATATTGGTTTAACTAAATGCTGATTAGTCAAGTAGCTAGACAGGAAGTAGAGGTGGGAAAACCAGACTAGAAAAATTCTGAGAAGCCAAAGAGCAGAGTGGCAGATAGATGACAGTGAGCCACAGAGGAAGCAGGATGAGAGTGCTGCACTGAGCAGAAGGTACCAAGCCATGTGGCTAAACATAAGTAGAAATATGGGTTAACTTAAAGTATATGAGTTAGCAAGTAATACGCTTGCATTGATATATGCCTTTGTGTGATTACTTGGGACTGCTGGTCAAGGTAAGGCGATGCCAGAAGCTTACAAGTCCACTTGCCCAATTATTTTCTTAATTAAGTGACTAAAATTAGACTAGCCAGGTCAATAGATACGGGCAGTTTTACAAGTTTGTCTTTTTTGTGCATGAGTCTGAGGTGGAAGTTTAGTTTTATACACACACATACAAGCACTTGGATCTTAGTATTGAAGATTCATAATAAGACTTCTGGATGAGGGGGCAGTGAGTACTTACCTTTCTTATTCTCAGCAAGGTTTTAGTGTGTCAAGTTTCATTAAGACCTCTGCAAGCATTCTAAAAGGTGAGTACTACTTGTACTTGGACTTGAGACACAGCTCATTGTTAGAGCACTTGCCTAGCAGACACAATGTTCTGGGTTTGGTCCAAAGCACTGTTTTTTGTTTGTTTGTTTGTTTTTTTAAAAAAGATAAAAGCAAGACCTGTGTGCTACATCTGCTCATCCCTTTTTCTGGCTCCATGACCACTGTATCCCCCATCCCCTTTCCCACTTTCAACTGTCTCCAGAGTTTTGCTTTTCCTGATAGTTGAAATTACACATGGCTATTTTCCACTGACTTCCTCTGCCTAATAGCATTCATTTCAGATACTTCTAGGTCTTTTGTGGTATCCTGGTTTATTCTTTTTTTTTTTTTTTTGAGCTGAGCAATGTTCTGGATTAGCATAGTTTATCTGTTTGCCAACTAAGAAGTATCTCAGTTATTTTCAAGGTTTAGAAGTTGTAAATGTTGCTCCTTGAACATCTCTGCAGGTTTTGTGTTTAAGTTTTCACTCATTTTAGTTGAACACTAAAAGGTGTGTTTCCTGGGTCCTGCATCAGATCATGTTTAATGCCACAAGGTCTTTTAAAGTGCCCTCATCCACCCCGAGGGTTCCCGTCGCCTCAGTCTTCATCTAGCTTGAGGATGCTTTAGATTTGGACTCTTCTAATGCTGTGTGTGACCTCTCCCTTTTCTTTGCTGCTTCTCCCACTGTTACTGCCTTTGCAATCCTCTGATGCCTGCCAATGACGAGCATCCTTCCTTGAGCTCATTGCCACCAGCATATCTTCTTCAGTGTGATGCCCAGTCAGCTCTTTTGCCTGTTTCCTAATTGGCTTGTTCCTTTCCTCACTGTTGAACTTGAAGGATTCTTTGTCTGATTTAGTAGAATCACAATCAAGTATGTTTTTTTGCAAACATTTTCTCCCTGTCTGAGGCTTGAATTTTCAATTGCTCATCGGTGCTCTATATTTTAATGAAGTCCACCTTGCCAATTATTTCTCTCATGGGTCATCCTTCAGCACTGAATCTAAAAATTACTGTCAAGCCAAAGTCATTTAGATTTTCTTAGTGTTGCCAGCTGACAGTTTTATAATTTTGCATTTCCTCTTTTGAATTATGGTCCATTTTGAGTTCTTTTTTTTTTGTGATGGGCATAAGTAAAATCTAGATTCACTTTTCAATTGACTATCCTGCTGTTTTAGCACTGTTTATTAAGAAGACAATATTTTCTTCATGAACTTCTCCTTTCTTCAAGATTCTTGTTTATATATATATGTGGGTCTGTTTTGACTTCCACTCTGCCCCATTGACCTGGGAGTCTGTGTTTTCATTCACTACCACACTGTCTTGATTCCTGTAGATCAGAAAGTATCAGCCTTCCAACTTTGTTCTTTTCCTTCTGTCCTGTGTTGCCTCTCCTTTGTCCATCCACTCTCCATGTTAAATTTAAAATCAGTTGATCAACTCTTATATTGTACATCTCTTCTGCTTGACATGTTTATTTTTAAATATTAGAATACTGTCTCTCCCAAGTGTTGAACTGAAATGAATTACGAGTTTGCTTGTTTATTTGTTAAAAAAAATATGACGTGTCAGTGATGACTGTTTTGTTCCTACGTTCTTCGTCATGAGTCAGTAACACAAAAGTGAATAATACCCATGAGACTGCTTCTATTTTGTCCCTAGCTTTAATTAAATATGATGCTTTCTGATTAGAAAACTAATATGAAGAATAAAGATTGCTTCGGAGAAAAATTAAGATAATTCTGTTGTAGTTCCCCAACCACAACAAATTTGGGAAGCAACCAAGGTAAAAATAACCAACAAGTTGTATGTTGTTACAGTCAAGAATCTGTTGTCCAACCTGACACTAAGAGTGGATGAAAAATAGCAAGGAAAAAGCACAGAGAGCTGAAATCTCAGTTTCATTCATTCATACCTTACCTACTTCTCACCAGGCATCCTGCTGTATGCAGATACACAGTATGGCATGAAAGAGAGTGAGCTGGAGCAAGGACACACTGTCCCTTTCTGTTGCTAAATCTTTGCCTATGATTTATAAATGTAAATTAGTGAGTAAATGTCCATCCACTGGATGAAGACAAAGTTATTACTGTGATGTTAAGAAGTGATATCAGAGTTGTAGCTGCAGATCAGTCGATCGGTGCTTTCTATGTAAGCTTCTTGTTCTTTTGTTATTTGGGTTTTTTTTTCCATTTTTTTATTTAAAAAGTTTTTTTTTCATATCTACCACTGCTCCCCCTCCCTTCCCTCCTCCCAGTCTCTCCCAGTCCTCCCTCAGCCTCCCCCACCTCATCCCCTCATCCATTCCCCAGGGAGGGCCAGGAGTCCCTAGGTGGGTCAGTTCAGTCTGGCATGTCCATGTAAGGTAGGTCCAAGTCCTTCATCCCAGTATTAAGGCTGAGCTAGATATTCCTCTGTAGGGAATGAGCTCCAAGATGTCAGTGTTTTTTAAGTTACGTTGTTTTTATTGTTAAAGAAAAAAGAAGAGAATCTGGCATTTATCTAATACAAAAATAGTATGAAAATGAAAGATGGCACATCTGGGGCTGGACAGCAATAACTGACAACCGTAGTAGCTCAGGTCTTGCAGTACAACTACTAATTAGGACTCAGGTGGCCATGCTAGATTTATGTCCAACTGCAAAAGGTTTTTTAAATGAACATCAATAGAAAAAAAGGTTTTAGTTGCATCTCACCATACAAACAGGAATAAAAGTAACTGCCAATCAATGTAAGTTTCATAAATGATTCAAGGGCTATAGTTAGTAAAAAATCTATTGTGTTGTAATTTTCTAAGAGGCTATTATGATCTGCCTTTAAGCAGATTTCTCCTCTTACTGCTTATTGTGACGGATGTTAAGATACTAAAGCTTTGTAAGATTTACAAAACAAACAAATTTTCTTGCACAATTTTCTCCTCATTGGATTGTTTTCTCATGCTAGCATTGGTTGGTTAGTGTCTTGAGAAAACAGGTTTTTTTTTTTTTTTTCTGTTTTCTAGGAACTCCATGGTTGGGATCAGTTTGTTCTCATCTTCAGAAGTGTGTATTTGGTTGGCTTCTTTTTATGAAGAAGCAGAAACGTTACATTAGTAAACCTCTTTGACAAAGTTTAGCTGTGACTCTGACTGCTTAGCCCATAGGTGAGCTGTGGAGTCAGCACTGTGCACCCACTGCAGGCTGACTGTACAGTCAGCACTGTGCATCCACTGCAGGCTGACTGTGCAGTTAGAGCACTGTGTACCCACTGCAGGGTGGCTGTGTGGTCAGAGCACTGTGCACCCACTGCAGGCTGGCTGTGGAGTCAGCACTGTGCACCCACTGCAGGCTGGCTGTAGAGTCAGCACTGTACACCCACTGCAGGCTGGCTGTACATTTAGCACTGTGCACCCACTGCAAGCTGGCTGTGTGGTCAGAGCACTGTGCACCCACTGCAGGCTGACTGTACAGTCAGCACTGTGCACCCACTGCAGGCTGGCTGTGCGGTCAGCACTGTGCACCCACTGCAGGCTGGCTGTGGAGTCAGCACTGTGCACCCACTGCAGGCTGGCTGTGCGGTTAGAGCACTGTGTACCCACTGCAGGCTGGCTGTGCGGTCAGCACTGTGCATCCACTGCAGGCTGGCTGTGGAGTCAGCACTGTGCACCCACTGCAGGCTGGCTGTGGAGTCAGCACTATGCACCCACTGCAGGCTGGCTGTGCGGTTAGAGCACTGTGTACCCACTGCAGGCTGGCTGTGCGGTCAGCACTGTGCACCCACTGCAGGCTGGCTGTGGA